>JAOVYW010010333.1:14161-39656 GCA_025775045.1 Hiodon tergisus
ACAGATATTACAAACTGTAATTTGTGAAACTTCATTGCCTTGCCATGATTGTAATAATGTATATTAGTGCTGTAGCAGTACATAAAATGTGTGAATCTTAATCTTTAATGAAACTGAATTTTTAACGTACCTTATGTTTTCGATTTTTCAGGGTCTGCTTCTGCTCGTGTATGATGTTTTAAATCTCCACTTGTCCTCTCTTCAAGACTGCTGTTGGGAAATGAGTTCTAATGCTTTGAGGCTGTTTTTTACAACTGCCCTCTTACAGGGATGTGATTGATGGTTGTTGAACAAAAGGCCATAAAAGTGACACAATGCTAGAGTGTATATTTAATCATTAAACCTACTTGTTCACTGTGTTTCTTAGAAAATATAAAGACTTCGCTGGCTCTGTGATGCACCATAAACCCCATGAATCATAAATTCAAACTTCAAAGATTTTGTTATTGATTGAGTAAATAATGAATTATAAGATTGCAACAGTTATGTATGTCTACTGGCTGTAAAACCATGGTCAGTCTAGTGTAGTGTTCCTTTTGCTTACTAGGAGCACATTAAATGCAGTTGTTCATAGATGTGAGCCAACGTGATGCCTCTTCAGTGACAAGACTAATGATAAAAGGCAAAACACAGAGACTAATTAGTGTGAGGATGGGGCAGAATGGCTCCCAGGCCTAGGACAAGTGGGGAACGGCAGCAGCTGTGTTTGTGTCACCCTGGGCCCAGGTCAGGGGTCTGCTAGATATGTTGATCGGAAACCTCCTCCTCTCCCTCTCCTATTGACCCTCTTTATTAAATAAACGCCCCATGGATCTGCTGCTCAAAAGCACCTCTTTATAGGATTAAACTACCACAAACATCCCTCTATCACATTGCTCTGTCACCCCCTCCCCCAAAACCCTGATGGCTTGGGAACGGCTCCACAGAGAACCCGTCCAAACGGACATGGGTGGCCAACGGTCTCATGGCGTAGGCTAATAGTCGTATCTGCAGCTGTCACCTAGGGATGCTCCTCCAATGGCCTGCATCTCAGATGGTGCAGCTCACCCTAGGAAACCTCCACCCTGGCCACTTAAAAACCTTGTGTGAGCTACCTGCTGCCCCACAAACAAAGCAGATTACCGGGAGGCTTTCACCTGAGAAACAGAGCCATTGGGGGAACTACGACAGGATCACTGAAAAAAACACTCATAACTTGCGATACTTGTGTTTGAAGGTAGGCAAAAACTTATTTGGAAATTTGATGAGTGACCCAATGAGTGGCCTATAAATGTTTTTTGAATTTTTTTATTTTAAAAATTCTCACTCCAGTCATCATATATGCCTTTTCATTTGTTGCTGAAATTTTGGTGTAATTAAAACTGAATAAAAATTAATATTAAAACTGCTGTGAAATGTCTTAGACAGGCAGACTATAGTTAAATATCTCAGATAAAACATACATTGAGCCTAGAAATACCTGGAATAGAATGTGTACCGAGTTAATAATTCATTACCCATTATATTGTATATGCTGGGGAACACAGAGATGGAATGTACATAATGTGTATCATTTAATTTGTTTCTTACCTATGGTTTTGTGCAATTTTCCTAGCTGACAGACAAATGCAATGTGTGAGCAGGTATACTTAAGAAATTGATTCATGTCACAAACATTGAGTAATGTCACACATTAAAACATTGCTTGGATATTTGCAGACTTAGATGTCAGTGACTGCTGGAGTGCAGATACGCGTGCGTTTATTAGACTTTAAGCTTCAGCTAAAAATGCAACCATCTAGTTGCCTCTCTACTTCCATTTACTGGTTTCCTAAATGTATCACGGTTAGCCACTCCATTTCAGGTACAAAGAAGTGCAAGAACTTTGATGTCAAGCCAGCCTTTAATCAGCCAGTCCTTCCTTTTTTTCCTTTTTTTTTTGGTATTAAGCAGAACTGTTGCCGAGTGCTTCACAAAGACATGCAAAGAGAATCTGATGGATAATAACAGTAATTATAAAATAAAGGAGGGCAAACAATAGCAAGAGCACAAGTAGTGCTTGCTGAGAGGTTCATCAGTCCACCGAGTTCTTGCAATTAATAGGATGCTTTTAAAAGTCTTCAAAGCTTCAAATAATGCAGAAGCTACCATAACCCCAGGCGCCCTCCCCCCATCAAAAAAAAGAAATCCACGGTTTTTGCATGGTTTGCTCAGATTGACCAGGTTCACCCAATGATTATATATTGGTGCAAGACAGAGAGCAATTGGAGTAGGAGCCCGGAGCAGAGCTGTTTCCGTAGTGACATCTCTCACACCTCTCTTTTTTCCCGATCTGACCTAGCCAGGGGTGCTTCCAAGGCGTTCTGAAGAAACAATATGAAGGCCCTGCTTCTGTTTCTGCTGGGGCTGCGGCTGGTGGTGGGAATGGGGTAAGAACTGATCGGAATGTGGGGGAGTACGAGCAACTGAAATGGGAGGCGAGTACTGCGGGGATGCAGATGGATGCTTGATACCAGATTCCAGAGGAAGAGATGAAGGATGTTTGTGAAAAAATGGTGACGGGAAGATTACACAAACAGATATAGAGGGAAGCGTAGCTGTAACAGCATTCCACGACGTCAAACGTAGCTTATGCTTAACAAATTTTTTTTTTTTTACAGTCGATCATTTTTTTATGTTATTGTCCTGGGAAATGCATGAACCTGACCACCAAGTTCACGCATTTCCAAGGGAAATAACACTGAAAATGAGAAAAGGCAGCAACTTTATGCCTTCACACACACCTGTAAACAAAATATGAATCTTCTTTGTTATCATATTGTTTTATCTCTTGTTGTTTTATCGCTGGTGAACTGAACAACCAGTGGACAATAAAAGGCTTTTTGGAACGCTGAAAAGAATTTGTGGGCCCCATTGCCTCACCTCATTGTCATGCCCCCACCCTTTTCCACCTGTCTATTTGATTCTGTATTTCAGGCACTGGTGCGAACATACTGTGGAAGAACGAGTGGAGAGGATAATTTCTCCTCGTCTGCAGCGCAAAGTTGACTGCTCCAGTGTGTACCAGTACAACCTGCAGGGCTGGCGCCTAGATGTGGACAGGATGCGGCATGAGCATGGGGGGGACGATGGCATTGCCCAGTATTACAAACGACAGGGTCCCAATGCATCCTGCTACTTGTACAAGTGAGACAATTATCCATCTCCAAGACACATAAAAGCCATGCATTAGGATACAGTACATGAACATAGGCACTGGTATTGACTACATGTAACGCGTTTCTTTGTTTGCATTGAATAAACTTGTTAACCGTTGAGTCAGTCAAAATCAGTAAGGAAAGTAAGGAAACCGCCATAAAGGATCCACCTTTCTAACTTTGGTGCTGGTTACTTGTAAAATATTTATGTATTTGAATTTTTCTGACATAAAAATGCACATGAAATGAAGCCTATGACATGCTTAACAACTAAGCGCAAGAAATTGGAAAAAAAGAAATTAACATAACAAGGAAAGTGTTGTCAAAAACTGAAAGTTTCCCAGACCTCACTGCCAGATAAACAATCGGCACTCAAATGTCACGTCATGAAGAAGTATCTAAAGATTACTGGTCAAAATTTGTTATTATTATATTCTTGGAGCAGAACATGAGCACTGCATTAAACGCTTAAAATTACTACATTTTGTGTGACATTAGTTGCAAAAGAAAGCCATTAGGCTGAGGTTCCTCATCTGAAAACCGCAGTACCTCCATACCTCAGATTGCTCCATACCTTCAGAATGCTCTGTACCTTCAGAGTGCCTCAGTTGTTATGCACATCATGGTGTGTAAATCCCATTCTGTGGTATTATCTGCTATGCTGAATCCCTGTGCGTGTCACCAGGCCTGCGGAGGTACACAGCCAGCCGGTCAACAGGACGCTGCGGGGCTGCTGCGAGGGCTGGGGTGGTCTTCACTGCTCACAGGGTACGGATACTGTGTCGCATCCGTTGGCATCCTCCTCCGCTCCCCTCCTTTATGCCGGCTTAAACGTCATTATTTGCTCCGAAGCGCCGTGCCCCCAAATCCCATTACAAGCCCATTATGTGTTCAGAGACTCTTCCCTTCTTGTTATTTTTTTTTCTGTATGTGTGCTTCGCTTCATTTCATGGTCTAATCAGATTTCATAATTGCATCACATAAATTTGCTCTTTTGAGACTCTGTCTTTTCACCGCTCAGTTAATGATCCTTTCATTTTAAGCTGCCATTCCCAAATGTTTACAGCATAGGTGTAAAAACTGCCAAGCATGGAAATCAGACTATTTTTAAAGCTATTTGGTGAGTATATGCATAGGAAATGAATCTGCCAGCTTGTAGAGCCGCGTATTTGTCTGCACACTGTGACGCAACAGTGTGTTTGTGTGTGTCTGTGTTAGGGGTAGGGGTTAGGGGCCAGTGTTACTCTACATGGAGCTGTGAAGAGTTCCCTGGGGTGCACAACTCCTCCCTGATGCCTCTGGAGCAGTGTTGCGGCAGCCTTTGGGGCCTCAGCTGGAGGAACATCTCAGACGGGGACTGCCTGTCCTGCTCATACACGCTTCTCCCTAGTGAGTACACCACCCCTTGCCACTTTTTCTGTGACTTGGGAAACTGAATTTTGGAATTGTGACATAGAGTTCTGAATATTTATAGCTGATGGCTTGGCTAAATATTTAGTGGGCTCAATTACCCTTGATTATAATCGTAAAACACTTCATTTGTTAGATTGAAAAGCTTTTTCAGGGTCACACTTACATTTCAGAGGTCAGATAATTACCGAACAGAAAACTCAGATAAAGCAAGTATCAGAACTTTTACGTTAAACAAACAAAACACAATTGCTAAACAATGCAATAAAATACATCTAGTAACTATTAAGCGTGAGTATAAGCTGATGAATATCCTGTGAATTTAAATGACAAATACCCAGATGAAAAATATTGCCATGGACTAAAAAAATCTGGTATCACAGAATACCCCAGAGAGTGAACCATTAGTCTCTGAGGCTTTTCAAAATATCATAATCCGTCAAACCAAACAAAGCCATCTTTAACAAAAGACCTTTGACATGGATTTTTTACAGGGCAATCTACAATTACATTTATTCATTTGTGAAGGATGGAAGAAAGTATCATGCATATACTTATATGGGAAGGTTGATGAGCAGCTGTTGTGCTATGAGTAAGAGGAAATGAGGAAGTAGCCTTTTGCTTTTTGTGTGTGTGTCACATAATTTAAGGTGTATTGGTTAACCTGACAGGCTTTTAACCGAAAGATTGCTGGTTCAAGTCCTATCCAGCTGTTTTATCCTTGAGCAAGGTACTAGCTGTACAAGTGGGTAGCAGTAGAAGATATATAAGTTACTTCAGATAAAAGTGGCTGGTAAGCAACCAAATTGTAAGTTTATAGTATTTTCTTTATCAGTGGCTCAAAAACTATAACACTAGCAAACTCTCTCTCAGTTGACATTAGGAACTATTCATTCTAAATGTATTGCTCGGTTAGTGACACAAATTATTCATGTTTTTCCACCAGCAGACTTCCAGTCCTCCCCTCTTCTACGCAGGGCCTTGCTAGGTGGACTTCAGGACCCCCAGAGCTCTGCAACCTGCCTAACCTGGGGTGGAGCACACTACCGCACCTTCGACAAAACCCACTTTCACTTTCAGGGTAGCTGCACCTACATCCTGGCCTCATCCACAGATGGGACCTGGGCTGTGTACATCAGTACAGTGTGTGACAGTGGCGGACACTGCAGCAAGGTATGGCCAGCACCACTACACACTATATGATCTAGAGATATTGTGAAGTACACTGCGAGGAGGAGATTGATAATTGAATCATCAAGATTGAAATTACATTTTCTCAGATTCATTTCATCAATTTGTCAGATGTCTACCTATATTATTTAGGTATTATTATTTAATATTATTTAAATTTCAATAGCTTTTGAAATAAGCTATTTATTCAGGCATTTATGTATTCGATTGCCTGATGGTGGTGCGTCTGTCTTGTTCCCTTAGGCTCTGCGGATGATGTTAGGATTGGACCTAGTTTCTGTCCACCAGGAGAACATGACACTCAATGGTTTGGTTGTCCCCCAGGGCAAACCACTATTCCAGAACGGTGCGCCCTGTCTAATTGTCTGTCGTACAGGAATGGTTTCTTTCCTGGACTTTCTTACAGTTATTTCACATTGCTAAAGAAATATACATTTGACAGTGGTTGATCTCTTTTTGTGTTTTCCCCCATGTGTAATTTCCAGGTGTGAGTGTTCACTGGCTGGGGGACTTTGTGTTTGTTGAGAGTGGGCTGGGTGTTCGGGTAAAGTTTGACATGGAAAATACCATCTACCTGACGGTCACTGCAGAGCACTTTCTTACCACTAGGGGCCTTTGTGGGCTCTACAACAATAAAGTTGATGGTGAGGAAATGAGGGAGATGTCCGCCTTTGTTTGAACTCTTTTCTCCAATCAGGTTTAAAAATGTTAAATCATCATGTTTTTGTCTCTTATGAATTTTAATTGTATTTTAGAACACACAAAGCATTTCACTAACCTACTGTACATGTCAGTCCGATCACCAGGCACCTTGCACTACTACAATGCTAATTGCTATGCCATAATCTTTAGAGCCCTAGCAAAATGAATATCTAGCACCATGCCTTAGCAGCAAAGCTGGTTGTGTAAAGTTAACCTTGTTCTAATTCAAAACTTAAACCATAATCCTACAATTTGGCTTCTGGTTTGTGTGCGATGCATATCTAGTTTTATCCCCCATAAATCATGACTCTTTTACAACCCTTTGCAATCCATACAGATGACTTTACCACAATGGGAGGGAGTGTATCCCAGTATGCTGCCAGTTTTGGGAACTCGTGGCGTGTGCCAGACCAGCAGACAGAGGTACAGACCTTGGAACCCTGTTCTTTCTCGCAAAGTCCACCGGGACAGCCCACCGAGCCTTTGTTCTGTATTATTGTCAATTATTGCTCTACCCCCCCACCCAACCCCCAACCCCCAACCCCTGGCCCCTTTCCCAGGGTTGCAGTGATGCGGCCGAACTGGGGCACAGCTGTGATGTTGTTGGTGATGACGCCCTTCGTAGGGAGGCAGAGTCTGTGTGCAGCCGCTTGCTGGAGTATCCCTTTAAACAGTGTCACCACAGGGTGAGGAGCTGGACGCCTGATGCTGATGTGGATGCATGCTTTCCCCCTCTTTCCGGTGACAGTGCAGCACTGAGATCCTTCATACAGCATCATCATAGAGTGAACAGCTAGGCACTTGCTCTCTGTAATGAACAACACTGTGAGATTCAACCACTCTACACTGACATTGAACTTCTTCATACAGCATCACTACCAAGTGACAGACAAAAGCACTGACGGACATAGACATGTGGCACTCCCTCTCCCCATTGGGCCACACTGGTGTATTGACATTGAGCTATATTGGACATCCTGTCTCAATCCTGTAAAGCAGCTTATACAACAGGGGCCTTATTCCATAACACCATGCTGAAAAGGCTCTTGTCTGAAATGACATCCTTTAGTCTACTCTTCAGAATATGTAGTATAAACAATAAATAACAATTATGTTATCTTTCTCCACTGGCGATATTCATTCATGTACTGTTTGGTGTTTGTCCATTCGTCTTGGTCAGGTGGACCCAGCAGCTTACATTGACGCCTGCATGTATCTCCACTGTAGCCTGGCTACGGACAAGCGGGAGGGTGGCACCTGTGACACCCTGGCCAGCTACGCCCGGGAGTGTGCCCAGCAGCATGTCCTTGTTCTCTGGAGGGGCCCCAAGCTGTGTGGTATGATACCCTGCCGGTGGGCTTTTATTGGTGACAGGTGGCCTCATTCTCTAGATTGTCATTAAGCTTTGGAAATACGTCAAGTGGAAAAAGTCCTTTTGACTCTTGAATCCTGAATGTAAAAACTCACTGCCAACCTTTTTCTCCTCCCTACCCCAGAGAGAATGTGTCCCGGGGGCCAGGTTTTTTCAGACTGCGTGTCTTCCTGCCCCCCCAGTTGCTCATCCCCCCTGCCCCCTGCATATGGACAGTGCCGGGAGGAGTGTGTGGGTGGGTGTGAGTGCCCATCCGGGCTTTACCTGCACCAGGGTGCCTGTCTCCCCAGGGAGCAGTGCCCCTGTCTGCACCGCCGACGCACTCATCGCCCTGGAGATACCATTCGACAGCGCTGCAACACCTGGTGAGTCCCGCTTGTCTGAAGGGGTGCTTCTATATTCCAGGTAGCTGACTAAGTACATGTCTGGGGCTTGGTGTTTTATTGCTCCCTAAGTGACTTCACTTTCTTGTCATTCCTTGTGTGGTGACATCCAGGAGCCTTTTCCGTCATGTCAGTACATTAGTAGCAACGTCATGCCGTGTAGGGGTATATTAGGCCTAAACCCTCCATAGGTCAGACAGGAGTCCTTAGACGTTATACTCAAATTGTGTTATAGGTCAGCACAATGCCCTATTGGTAACCAGTGAAGTGATGCTATCACTGGGATGACTTAGGACATCTTTCTGGACAGTAGTAAAGACTGACAACCATTTCTTTCTTTCTTTAATTTGAGTTCATCCTCTCGTATGCTTTCAAGATCTCTCAAGCTGAGGTGCTAAGTAGCTAACTAATAAGGTTCTTTTTATCTCTCTCTCTCTCTCTCTCTCTCCCCCCTAGTGTCTGTAGAGCGGGTCAGTGGCAGTGCTCAGCTGAGAAGTGTGCTGCCCAGTGCAGCCTTCTGGGAGGTTTGCAAGTAACCACCTTCGACAAGAAAAGGTACACCCTTCAGGGCGGCGACTGCACCTTCACCGTGGTAGAGGTGAGACACAGTTGGGTGGTTAGGTAACAGTGGGCAATGTTAGTTCAGGCAGATAGATAATTCCAGACAGACCCCCAGATGTAGTGATACCCTCAGGGCAGTAAGTGATTAAGGCCTGCTAAACAGGCTATTATGCTAATCATTTAAGGAAATCAATTAATTCCTGCATCTTACTGTACCGACCGTCCCTACTTGCGAACCTCGATCACATCTTGTGTCCCGTCTCTTAGACAAGACAACCTTAGTCAACTCGACCAGTCTCAGACATGCCTGGTGATAAGACTGGGGGTCATTCCCAAACATCCCTGTGAGCCACTGCAAACCTTGAGTACAAGAACAGAGCAGCTTAGAATGTGAGAAAAGACTAATTAAAAGGAACTACAACTCTGTAGGTTAAATGTTGGTTCATTGGATTTGAACGAGCATAGCAAAAGCCAAGATGACAATGAAGACAAGTGAGCAAGCAGCCCCACAGGCCTGGCCATACATATTTCACAGGACGTGTGCTGGCACCTACCATAAGTGCTGGAGTGAATGTGAGTTTTATAGTTCATTAGTGTCAATGTCTGTGCAGGATTTTGTAGACAGAAAGCTATTGGTGACCATCCAGCTTGGGGAGTGTGTGTCTGGGGGAAGGCAAGGTTGCCTGAGGGAGCTGTCCATCACTGCTCTGCGCACCACTTTGACTTTCACTGACACAGGTAAGCAGTCGGTTTCCTTGCAGTGCGTGCATGTGTGTGTTTGTGGGACCTGCAGTATAATTGTTCTTTTGTCTGATTCTGCAGGTGCTATGACTGTGAATGGCCAGAGGAAGGCGCTCCCATTGGTGACGGCGGACCTTGCGGTGCGGCAGGCCTCCTCATCCTTCCTGGTGATCCAGGCATTCGGGGCCCAGCTGCTGTGGCACCTTAACGGACCCCTTGCTTTCATTAGCCTCCAGCCTGGGTTTTCTCACAAGGTGTGTACCATCTCGACCCCTTGTCAAAATGTGTTCATGAGAGCACATTCAGCCAAATTTCAACAACAATTTTTTATCATTATTGTGTGCTATAATCTGTTATAATTAGGGCTCTGCGGCGTCTTGTTGTGAGTAGCGCTAAATAAAAATTTAGTTCTGTGTGAATCTGTGTGAAAAAGCAGGAACATGGATGGGACATATGTTACATATGTTAAACCCCTGTCTATTTACTCATGTTGAGTATATATGAATAAACAGCTTGTGTGCATGACTGTGGTTGAAGATTCGCGGGCTTTGCGGTACACTGACCTGGAGCCAACATGATGACTTCACCACCCCTGAGGGCGACATAGAGAGCAGCGTGGCTTCCTTTGCTGGCAAGTTTGCCAAGGGCCACTGCCAGGCTCCCTGGGGACAGTCCCCTGATCCCTGTAGCACCTACACGCAGAGGAGGCAGTATGCCGAGACCACCTGCTCTGTCATCCACAGCACTGTTTTCCAGGTGTGTGTGTGAGTGTGTGTGTGTGTGTGTGCGTGTGTCAAATTTGTGTATCTGTGTCTATTGACCTTTTAATGTTTGTCAGTTTATGTCAGTTGACCTTTTAAAGTTTGTCTGTCTGTGTTTGCTTGTCTTGCAGCCGTGCCATGATGTGGTGGAGAGGGAGCCGTACCTGCGTCTTTGTCACATGGAGGTGTGTGGGTGTGCCCCCCAGAAACAGTGCCAATGTACTGTCCTCACTGCATACGCTCGACATTGCGCCCAGGAGGGAGCAGCCATCAGCTGGAGGAACCACACCTTCTGTCGTAAGACCCTATGCAAATACTGTCATCCTGCCTTTTACCACTTCGTAATCATCTGAAACCCTTTATTTAACCCATGCCCCACGAGTGCCTGTTTCCTTCAGTCTAAACTTTGTGGGAGAAAACAGAATTAGCCTGATATGACAACCATTCGAGCCAATTTACTTGACAGACGAGCATTGGGAAAATGTCTTTGTGGTTAATGCTGGAGAGAGAAGCCCCAGTGTTGACCAGGAAAGGCTGGGTTTTCTTTCCTATCTTTACCCTTACTGATGCTTGCCTCCTTTGCAGACCCCTTTCCCCTCCCTTTGGCCTCACCGCTTCTGGGTAGCCTCTAAAATGGGACTGTTAGTCAGGTTTTGCAGGAGGTGCCACAGACCGCCAGGTTAAGCTCCCTGAAAGCTGGAAGAAAGCTGGAAGAAAGTCTTTATGGTGGTTCCACTGGTTTAATTGCTCATCTGACGAAATGTGGTGACTACAATAAACATGGTTAGGGGGGCAAGTATATGGTGGGCCAAAAGTTTAGACAACAATAAACATGGTTATGGGGGCAAGTATATGGTGGGCCAAAAGTTTAGACAACAATAAACATGGTTAGGGGGGCAAGTATATGGTGGGCCAAAAGGTTAGACAACAATAAACATGGTTTGATGTGCAAATTATATGGTGGGATGGTAGGTTATCTGATGGAATGATGTTATGGTTTGGAAGGTACTCTGTTGTTGGAACTGCAATAAAACCACAATTGCTTACCAATTCCTACAAACAGGAATTGAGTGAAGATAGAATTACCTAGAGACAAGGAGGTAACACAATGGTTTCTCTGAGAGGCAACCATGACAGGAGGGTAAAATCTTGGATCAATAGGGTGCAGTTAAACATTGTGATGATGCTGTGGCCATCTCCCATTAGAGGAAGGGCGGGTATGTTTGAACTGCACAAAAGGCTTTGTGCCTTGGGTGTTCGTTGGGTTGTTCCGCGGACACCACGGCTTTTGTTGTGTTTACATAATAAAAGTCTTAATTTCCTGAAGAACCAAGTCTCCGTCTCCTAACCACAGTTTTTACGGAAAAGATTGAAAACAATCATTGTTTGTCGAATTGGGAACCACGACATCTTCTTGCACTGAGTGGCGCTTCCTGCATGTAGGTAGTCTTCAAGGTTGTTTCCTTTTCTCTGGGTCGAAACCTATGTCCTGTGCTATGGCGGTTAGTTGCTTGAGATGACTCTCATTATCCAGTTGAGGCTCCTGTTGATATCGAGACCTTCATTCTCATGGTGCGTGAGAGAATACGATACCCTTCGCGTGGGTGCCGGTGAGTCTCATAATCTGACTGAGGCTTGTAATATATTTCAACTCTCCTTAGGGGTAGGGGGAATACCTCCTGACTTTCATTCTTGCGGTGCGTGCGAGAGTAAGTTGATTGGTGACTCAAGCTTGCTCTCTGTGAGCTTCTGAGAGTATTCCTGCCTTTCTGGCTGATCTGAGGTCCTGGGAAACAAGATGCAAGAATATCCGAATGGTGTGAATCTGGTTAGATTGGGGATATATTGCGGAGAAGAGGGGTTTAGAGGGGGCGAGATGTTAAGTGCTGGCGTTTAGTCAGCGGGAACATTTAGTGCATACCTCGATTTACACAATGCTTTCGCGTCCTTCTCAACATACATCCTTACGAACGAAAGAGTAAAAATCCTAAATCACTAAGCACGTTAGTTACTTCTAAACATACAGCACAGACTATACATATTTATCAGACATTCCAATACATTGACTATCAGTATCGCTTAACGGAGTAGAATAAACACAAAGAAAATAACAGATTCTCAGATGCCACAGCTTACTTGTGGACTCGTGAGACACGAATAACCGGCGCTTTGTCGCGGGAAGGAGAGTTGTCCAGATCCATCCGGGACGAGTACAGTGATCTGCTCATGTCTGGCCACTAACTGCAATGAAAAGTCTTTTTCCACGAATTGAATTAGCACAGTTTGTAGTAATCAAACTCCCGTCTGGATACTGGTGCAAAGAGGGACGGCTGTCCACGTACGGGGATTTTCAAGACGACTGGTTTCAGCTCACAGTTATGAGGAATCCGTACTGTTTAGCGTTTCACGAACCGTGGTAAGTAGCCTTTATGGTCGGAGTTTGGCTTTGCAGCGCATATCGCAACGCTAGTATCTCCGTGTCGCAGGGCAGGGGAGGCCTTTTGTACACAGTCCTTAACACGGTCAACAAAGTTTCATTTTTCAGCAGTTACATTTTCATCTTTAAAGGACATGTGATAATGGTATTATCGTCCCTTGTCAATGGTTTCACAATCCACAACATTTTCTTTCACTAACAACAGTATGAAATACCAGGGAGGGTTCCCTCCAATGGGGCTTTGTAGAGTGGTTTCTACAAAGCACATAGCACCATAATCTGCTTGTTTCTATGCCTTCCTCATTATTCTTTTCATTCTGGTTCTCTTTGTGTCAGTGTCATACTGTATATTTCTGTCAGTTTCTTTAAATGTGGGTATCTTTCAGTTACAGCGCCCTTCAGTTTACATTCAGTTTACATTCCCTTCCCAGCAAGTTTCACGCTTCTCAGTGTACTCTGATCTGTTCTTCCATGTGAGTTTCCCTCAACTTTCTTCATCCCTCAGCTGTCTGTCCTTCCTCCCTCCCCCCCCGCAGCAATGCAGTGCACAGGGGGACAGGTGTACCAGGAGTGTGGGCGCCCATGTGGGGGCTCCTGTGTCGACCTGGGGTTAGGCTGGAGATGCGAGCAGCAGGACGAGGCGCCCAGCTGCGTGCCAGGGTGCCAGTGCCCGGCAGGTCTGGTGCTGGATGACAATGGGCAATGCGTGCCAGCCAGCATGTGCCCCTGCTCACGAGGGGACCAGGAGTTCCAGCCAGGAGCCACTATGCAGAGCAACTGCAACACTTGGTGGGTGGACAGGACAAAAGTCAGCAACGTGCTACTTTGTCCATTTTCACATTCCATTCCACCTTATGTTCTTCCGGAAAAAAACCCCCACGGGTCAATTAACTAATTAATTTAATTTTGATCTGCTTTGTTTTTCAAAATCAAACAATCGCATTTAATTACATTATTAATTATTAATTAATTAATTATTTTCTTGTTTTTTTAAATAGTCTAATTTCTTCTCATAAAAATATAAAGCTATTTAAAGTTCTTATTTTGTCCCAGTTTAGCTGAAAGATGCGGCAAAGTAAGATATTGTAACTAGACGACCATAACCACTATTTCTTGTGTTATCTTTGAAGTCAGAAGGTGGTTTGGTCTTCCGGAATATGCTTGGCTCTTTATTTGGATATTTTATTTGTATTTCTGCATATGTGTGTGAACGTGTACGTGGGTGTCTGTGTGTTTATATGTGTATGTGTGTTTATGTGTCTTGAAATCCCAGTGGTGCAAGAGCTCTGATGAAATCACCCTATGGCCTGCATTCTCTAAAACCAGGATAGGTTGATTTCATTGCATCTCTTTGCCGCATGACAGCATGAGTGGGTCTGAACGAGTGCAGCAAAGTCCAGCCAGCATTATACATAGTTTGCCCGCCTTTTGTGCAGATTTGTGGGTATTTGTCAGTGTGTTTGTGTTTATGTGCACACATATCTGAGAGCGGGGTGTTTGTGTCCCTGAAGTGTGTATATTAATGTACTGTATGGTTTTGTGGCTGTTGGTCCTGGTGTGCTTGTGTTACATTGTGTTATAGTAATGTTATAACTTTCTAAAATTTACTATCTGGCTGCACAACAACCAGAAAATATTTCTTGCCATATTGTTCTATAAAGTGTTAGTGGAGAAAAAGTAACATTAATTAATACTTTGTGTTTTTTGACTTGGCTTGGGCTTATCTAACATGCAAAAATGTTGCCTGTAATGTCTGTTCAGAGGTTACAAGTTAAACCTTCGCATGCACTTAAAGAAGAAACACTCCCCTTACTTTAGACTAGACTGGGATCATTTAGTTTTATTATAATTTACGATGTCATTGACCCCATTTCTTTCTCCCTCTGTTCTGATGCTCTGTTGATATGCAGTGTTTGTGAGCACGGGGCATGGAACTGCTCTGATAACCCCTGCCCCGAAGTGACCCAATGCCCTGGGGGGCTGGTGTACTCCCCGCAGTCCTGCCTGCACACGTGCGCCAACCTGGATACACCAGAGCCATGCGCTGACCCCTTATATGGCTGCGTCTGCCCTGAGGGGACCGTAATGCTGGTCAGTGTCCTGCTCCCCTAACCCCTAGCCACCAATGAAACGTGTCCGCTGCGATAGGTCAATGTGCCCTGACTGACAGGAACTGCACCACTTCCAAGTGCACCACTGCCTGTGGACTTCGACCACCTGCACATTACCTCTGATCTCATTGCAGGGGGATCGTTGCATACCCCCCGAGAAGTGTCCCTGCCACCACAACAGCCAGGCATACCAAAGCAACGACACAATCACCAAAGACTGCAATATATGGTGAGCCCCCACGCCCCGTTCAATAGGAGACAACTGCAGAAATAATAGATCCAGGATAAACCCATACCTGTCCACCTCCCAGCGTGTGCCAGGAGCGGCGCTGGCACTGCGGGAACTCCCTCTGCGCTGGCACCTGCGTGGCCACAGGCGACCCGCACTACATCACCTTTGACGGCCGTGCCTACTCTTTCCTGGGCGACTGCGAGTACATGCTGGTGCAGGAGCAAGAAGGGCTGTTTGGTGTCAGTGCAGAGAACGTGCCCTGCGGCAGCTCCGGTGTTACATGCACAAAGTCCGTCACTCTCACCATGGGCAACACCGTCATACACCTGCTGAGAGGTGGGTAAAGTTTAGATTCTGCAGACCCTGGAAGAGAAAATGCTTCCCTCCTCGTGGCCTGGAACTCCCGACCCCTGGCCTAGAAGGGGGTCATTGAGTTGCATCCTGTTATAATGTGCATTGGCAGTATGGTGTCGACTATATCTCTTTCTATATCTGTTTCTTTTGTCCCTCGCTATCTGAGAGTTCAGAGGGAGAAGGAGTTGCTTGTATATAACAGTTTGCTGTAGGGCGGACAATTGAGAAATAAAAATTCAACTAGTTTCAGCAAATCCGGCAGTTATTAAGTAAGTCCGCAGTTTCAGAAGCTGCAGTCGGTTTTGCTTTAGCTACTGTAGTTTAGTATATATCCCTGTTTAAGTGCTTTACTTTAATGGAACTTTTCCCCCAGCCCTCTCACTGCTCTGTATAGGACCCGATGGCACTGGTACGGAGGAAGCGTTCCATTCAAACTCCATTGTTCTGCGCCATAAATTTCAGAATCTCCGTAGAATCTATACTTATGAATATGTGGTGGGAATTCGCCACAGTTTATATTTACATTAAAAACTTTGTGCGCGTACACGTTCTATTGATCAGTCTTACTTTTATTAGCTTCTATATCTAAAATATATATTATCTCCAATATCCATTTACCCACAATTTTGACCATGTCAACGCACAACTGTTTACTACTGTACAAGTGTATTCTTATAATGAGTGATCTGTGGGTGTTCCATTCAATTCGTTTGCTATTGCCTTGTGCTACAATTCCAGCGATTCTGGCAGTTTTCCGGCTGAGCCCAGAATCAATTGTTCTATTGCCCACCCTACTGTAAATGTTGTATAACCATGTTTCTGGTGTTTCTGTACTCAACAGGGAAAGCAGTAAAGGTTAATGGCATGCCCGTTACTCTACCCAAATCATACTCTGGTAGCGGCCTGCACCTGGAGCGGATCGGCCTCTTTGTCTCCCTCACTTCCCGGGTTGGGTTTACCGTGCTTTGGGACGGAGGTATGGCCACCAGGGGGAAATGCAGTGAACGCTGACACTCCGGAACCATTGATACTTCACGAGGCACACCCAGCCATGTGGAGGCTCCCCTTGTTAACCCAACTGTGCCTCTGCTCTACCCTTTTAATGTTTGTGTACAGGAATGCGGGTGTACGTTCACCTTGACCCAAAGTTCCGCGGCAGGGTCGGGGGTCTGTGCGGGAACTTCGACGGGGACTCCGAGAATGACTTCACCACACGCCAGGGCATTGTGGAGTCCACGGCGGGGCTCTTTGGTGACTCGTGGAAAGTCAGCCCGTCCTGCCCCGATACCCAGGGCCAGGAGCTCCGTGACCCATGTGTGGTGAGTACTTTGGGCCGCTCAGACTCCCGGACTGTGCTGTCATGAGACCAAGTGTAGATTCACCGACTCTCTGTACCTTCCATCTAGGTATAACATCCAGTCTCATCCTACACATTCACTGCTTATTTAAGGCTTAGTTCGCTTAGACTCTATTATGAGGGATGTAGAAGTATGTCTCTCTTCCTGTAAAGTGTTGGTGGTAGATTTGCCATTAGTTTTTCTAGCGTGCCATCCATCGGTTATGAATTATTATAGCTAACACTGTAAAACCACAGCGTAATGTGGTCAAATGCACCACAGAGAACCGAGTTTGAGGGGAAAGTTTGAAAAGTCAAAGGCAAGCGGTGGTTCTGGAGCTTGGAGTGACCTGTGTGTGGCCCGTGTCCCCCCAGGAACACCCTCACAGGGTGACGTGGGCAAGGAGGCGCTGTGGTGTGATCACACAGGAGCTCTTCGCACCTTGCCACCCCGAGGTGCCCGTCCAGCAGTTCCATGACTGGTGTGTCTTTGATGCCTGTGGGTGAGTCCCAGAACCCTCTGGCCATTGCCTATGACCCAACACTTATATATAGTCTCCTTTTCTTTCAATGATATCACTCCCAGGTGAAGGTTCAGTGGTGAAAGCTATTGACATTTTTCTTCAACAATCAATATGCTTACAGCCAGCCCACTCCAGACAAAGCAGTGCTATGCCAATTGAACACCACTGTGCTCTCCCAGTCACAATCAGCTAATGACACAAGCTGATTTTGAACCAGAAAACTGCTTCAGTCTACGTGCATTTACCAACTGAGCCTCTTGGGAAGCTAGTCACTCCATAATTGACTCTGCTCGGTCACTGCTCTGAGTATGTTGTTTAACTGATATAAATATTTTGCAGCTGTGACTCTGGCGGGGACTGCGAGTGTCTATGCACAGCCATCGCTTCCTACGCGGAGGAATGCAACCGCAGAGGCGTCTACATCCGCTGGAGATCCCAGGACCTCTGTCGTATGTTGAGAATGAGAAAAGATAAATACTGACAAAACTAACCCTTAAACTGCAACATGAGCCATAGAGCACTGCTCCCCACAATGGCAGTACAACATCACAATATCTGATGTTCTGGTCTATTTTTTTTTTTTCTGTTATGAAAGTGATGAGATACTTTGCCATGCTTTGATTTCCATTGCTCTGCAGCACTGCAATGTGAGAAGGGCCTGGAGTATGAGGCTTGTGGTCAGGCTTGCGCCCCCACCTGTTCTGGCAGCGCACGGAATCCTGATTCATACTGCAGTGCACTCTCCTGTGTAGAGGGCTGCTTCTGCACCCCTGGGACCTTCTGGACCGGTAAGATCTAGCTTGGCCGAAGCACGACTCAGACCGCTGCGAGCCTGCTGACGCTGCCTTAGGTGGCACATGAAGAGAGAAGGTGCAGACGCATGCGTACCCTGTCACATCCTCACTTGGGGGCATGTGGCACTGCAGGATCCCATTAGTTTTCAGATTTAGCATTACCTCATCCATGTTTGCAAAACCCATTGACTGAGCAAGTTTATTGAGCCAGAGATAAAAGAGGATAGATGAAGTCATTAAAACAATTGTTATACCACTGGCTTAGATTTTTACTTATTCAATCTACATGCTACATTGTTGCAAAGAAGCTTTCGTTAGCATTTCTGATGAAATATGCACAGCTTGTCAGAGAGAAGGTATAAAGGTACACATTAGGGTTAGGCAAAGGTACACATCCTAGGAATGGCTCAGTTATCGTAAAGATACTGAATATCAAGGATTGACTAAATAACCTGGTGATTACATCAGGAGACTGTGATATTGCAAGCTAAGTAAATTGCTCTGTGTGAAAGTGTCTGGTAAGCAAATATATGACAATTTCCTGAACTTAACCATTGGACGTTTTTCCAGTATCTGTCGACCATTTGACCCAAGACACATACATCTGTTGCACTCTGCATAACAGCAAATGCATTTTCAAAATGTACATATTTATCGAAAACCTAAAATACATTCAACATAAGTATATAATGCTTTTTGGTCAAGCAAAATTATCTCCATCTCCATCACTCAAATTATTGATTTTAAATACAAGCATACATTTACAGTCATTTAATCATAAAGATAAAAAGGTAGCAATAAAGAAAAAACTTTTCATTTGAGCACACTTCTATGTAGCCTACTTTCATAAAGGCAACATATCACAATATAACAACATTCATAATCCCTATTAAGTATTTTTCCAAATGACAGAGCAGGCAGTTAAGGACTGAGAACAATTCATGGCGTTTACCATAGCACTGGTTACAGTTACTGTAATATATGTGACATAACAATTCCTGGAAAATGTTCAGAATTTTGAGTTGAAATGACATAATGCATGAATACATATGTGTTATCTTATTTTATAATAAATACAATATATACACGCACACAGACACAAACAATGAAATGACCAAGATATACTTTTATACACTAAATTAGCGCCCTATTTCAACGTGCAGAATATGTAGTGAATGATAACTGCTATTCTTAATTTATCTACAGACATCCTTACTGGTGTCATTCGAGACAAAGGATACATAAATGTCTTGTGACATACTATAAACTGTCATGTGGTCTGCACAACTAGAGACTTAAAAATCTAAAAACTAAAAATCTATCCTATTAAATTCCACATTCTGTTTTCTTCCTTATGTCAACTGTGATGACAGAAGAAAATATCTGTGAGATGTATTATAACACAATGTTATAACAATATACCTTACGTGTGTAAATAAATGCATCAATGTAACTTATTTACATTTACATTACATTTTTTTGTGGTAAATTATTCTATGTCGCATGGCACACATTCACATGTATGCTAACACATGCCATATATATATTTATATATAAATATATATATATAACCAGTGCTTTAGCAAACTGTATGAATTATCATTAATATTATGTGACTGTTGCGTCATTTAGAATAATGGTTATAAAGGTTTGTGCATTTTGTTGTTGTTATGAAGATGTTATGCAGGATACATAGAAGTCCATTCAAGTAAAGCTTTACCAATAAAATGACAACATAATGGCTGTTAGTCAGAGACTGGTAGGCAGGGGTTTGGTGATGCCTTTTCTTAGGCATCGTTGATGTAAAGTCAAACAAATACAACAAAATACAAACAAATGAAGAAGTCATTGAATTCTTGCACCAGATATCCCACAGTGTGGTTTTATTTCAATTTATTTTCAGAACAGCAACGGCCATCACATTACAGAGATTACAGGAAGTGCATACATGCAGAGTTTACAATTGCATTACTGTAACTTTGCTAATAATGTACAAAGAGTAGAAAGAGATTAGACAATCCTGAATTGAAAACTGCGTCAGATATCTTTGAGCAAAAATTATCCCAAAATTATCCAGCTGAGCCTGCTTATCTGGTTCCCATCCAACAGGTGATGGATGTCTTGATCCTTCAGCCTGTCCCTGTGAGTGGGAGGGCTCTGTCTACCCCCCTGGGACCTACATCAATCAGAACTGCCAGAACTGGTGAGTCCCACAAAGTGGAGGATGGGCCAAGGCATGTCTCTAAATGTGATCAATTTAAATTGTTCTCAATGTGTTGTTAAAAGCGCCCACAGACACATGCATATGAATCGTATATCATTGTGGAAGTTAAACTGTTTGTATGTGTATGTGTGTGTTTTTGTTTGCATGCGTTCATGTACGTTTGTGTGTTTACGTTCGTGTTTATGTACGCTTTGGTGCGTGGGTGTGAACGTTTGCGGGAGTTCATGTGTATGTGTAGTTACGTGTTCTTGTGTAGGTGTTTATGCACGTGTGCATTCATGAGTGTATGTCTGTACGTTCATGTGTATGTGTGTGCGGGTTTGTGTGTGTACATGTTTGTGTGTGTATGGCTGCACGTCCACGTGTCTGTGCGTGTACAGGTATCCACATTCATGGGTAAGTGTGTATACATTTGTGTGTCCTAGCTCATGTGACAGTGGAAGCTGGCACTGCGAGGGCTCTCTCTGTGCCCCACCCCCACCCTGTCTGGAGTCGGAGTTCCAGTGCACTGGGGGACGATGCGTCCCGCTCCTGTGGGTGTGCGACAACGAGGACGACTGCGGAGATGGCTCCGACGAGCTCTGCGCTGTCACCTGCTCACTGGGGCAGTTCCGTTGTGCCACTGGAGGCGGGCCCTGCCTGGACCGAGCCCTCCAGTGCGACGGCCACCCAGATTGCGCTGACCATTCTGATGAGGAGCTCTGCGCGCCCATTGCCCCTCTGCCTCTCTGCCCCGCTGGGGAGTTCCAGTGTGCCAGTGGCCGCTGCCTCCCGGTAGACAGGGTGTGTGACGGACACCCGGATTGCGGCTTCGCAGACAATTCCGATGAGCTGGGTCCGTATCTCTGCAGTGTTGTGTTAACTACCATTATGTAATTCTGTAGGAACCTGTCTCAATCTTTTTCTATCGCATGGGCCGTGCGGTATATGGGTTTCTTTTTTGTGAGTTGGCATTCTTTATTTCTTTCTCAGTGAATAATCTTCTTCAGTATCTCTGGACACTGGTGCTTTTTTTCTGGAAAATAGAGTTGTACAGACATCTCTGGATAGCTGTTGTCTGTTGCCAGGTCTGTAGAACAGACCCGTAACTTGTTATCCCGCTGACAATGGATCTCACTCTACCTGATTTCTGTGATCCCTCAGATTGCGGGTCAAAGTGCGGCAGGGGGGACTTCCGCTGCCCCGACAGGCGCTGTATTTCCTACCTCCGGCGCTGTGACGGTCGCAACGACTGTGGAGACCTGAGCGACGAGAGGGGGTGCGTGTGCAGACCAGGGGAGCTGCAGTGTCCCGGGGATGAGTGCGTCCCTGCCGATAAGGTGTGCGACAAGAACCAAGACTGCCCCTCTGGCACTGACGAAGATGTCTGCCCATCCCTAGGTAAGTCCTCATCACAGCCAGAAATAATGTGCAAAACATTCCAATTGACATACATTTCACACGCCAATCTATAAAATTTGCAGCCTAAAAATATTTTAATACCTAGAATACCTAGTCATTCCTAGAATTCCTGTTTTTCATTATTTCATGATTATTGCTTTCATAATAATATTTAGGGTGCTCGAAGATCCAGATGAGAATAATTGTGTGTTTTTGCATTTGCTTTCAGCATTATTCATTCAATTGCCTGCGTGTGCGTATGTGTGCCTGTGTGGCGCACGTGTGTCTTTCAGTGACCTGTGCCCCTGGTCAATTTCCCTGTGCCGACGGCACCTGCCTGATGAGGGACAAGTTATGCAATGGAGTGATTGACTGCCAGGGCAGAGAGGATGAGGATGAGGTTTTCTGCAAAGCTTTTGCTCCAGATGTGCCCACCACAGTGATGCCTGTTGTGACCCACTCCCCTCCTGTGAACGGCTCAGGTAAGTAAAGGCCATACAGACAATCAGAGCACTAGTTATCAGATGGTATCTTTTTCAAGGTGAGAACCAATGTCCAGACTTTCCACCACAATACGGGCCATCGGGTCATGGATGATACCCTTCTATGCTAGAACTTCTGGGGAAAAGGGGAAGAGAGCAGTGCATGCCACGTTAACCCCCCCGCCCTTCCCTCCCCTCCTCCCCAGCCCCAGACTGCGGGCAGCATGAGTTCCGCTGTGCCAGTGGCCAGTGCACCCCCCAAGCTTGGCGCTGCGATGGGGAGACGGACTGCCGGGACGGCAGCGATGAGGAACAGTGTCCGAGGGCCTGTGGGCTGGCCCAGTTCCCCTGCCAGGGTGGAGGGCAGTGTGTGGACCACCAACAGTTGTGTGACGGGACACCGCACTGCCGGGATGGCTCTGACGAGAGCGTGGATAACTGCGGTTAGGGCTTGCTCATGACAAGACACACGCACATTCAATTCTTCCCAGATTATCCTCAGCGACTTACATGACCATCAACATGCCAAGGGTCAGTTAAATAGCATTATCAGTTTCACACGCAGGCGGAACAGCACACAGATGGACCAATGGTTTCCCAATCCACTCACACACACATATTTTTGGTGAGATTGAATTCTCTTAGGTGGGTCTCCTGCAACTATCTTACGCTATCTTCGAATTTTACTTCTGACAAATACACACCAAAACCTCCCAAAATGTTATTCACAGTTAAGATGACCGTTTATAATTTTGACAACAATAGCTCACTCACAGTGTTGTGTATGTATTTTTGTTATTTCCCATTATAATATCTGATTTCCCAGGCTCCAGCAGAATCCCACCCTGTCCCGGGAGTTTCCCCTGTGACAACCGTACGTGCGTGAATGTGTCACGTGTGTGCAACGGTGCAGCGGACTGCCCACATGGCGAGGACGAGCTTGTCTGTGGTGAGTCCTTATGGAGGCAGGAGAGAGGAAGAGGGAGTATGCATTTGCGGAGGTGGTTTTTGTGTGTCTGTGTGTGTGTGTGTGTGTGTGAGTGCTTGTGTGTGTTAGTGGAGGCGCTGTTGCCCAGCTGCGGTAGAGGGGGCCAGGGATGGGATAGCGGTGTCAGCAGAGGCAGAAGGATAAAAAAGTATTTTCTAATCCCCACAATTTACATTGCTGAAGAGGAACTCTTTGGTTATGCGCAACATGAGTGGGTGACCTGGTCCTCTTTTTCCTTTGTCCATTCAACAGACAAGACATCGGCACCGCCGACCCCTCCCAGCTCCAGAAACACCAGCCAAGCTTGCCCAGAGTACACCTGCCTCGAAGGAACCTGTCTTGCCTTCAAAGAGGTTGGGGAGGATCGGCATTTTGAAGTTTCCCTATCCAATTGCAAATTTAACATTTGCATTTGATATTGCCCAGTTGAATGGCAGATTAATCTGAGATTGCCTTGAACTTCAGTGAACTTTCTTTGTGGATAGATTCAGTGTAGATAACCAAGTTGTAGATCATTTATGAGTTCTAAAGTCCGGTGAATATGCAAAAAGAAACATGCTCTTTTGTCTAAAATCTGCTGCGTCACCTCTCCGGGCAGGTGTGCAACGGCATCCCAGATTGTCCGGATTCCTTGCCGGGGGGATCAGGGGGAGGTACCTCGGACGAACATGGCTGCCGGAGCTGGGGCCCCTGGGGCCAATGGGGCAGCTGCAGCCTTTCCTGCGGCTCTGGTTCCCAGAGCAGACAGCGGCAGTGCCCTCTGGGGGACGCACTCCGCCACTGCAGAGGAGAAGACACCCAAAGACAGCAATGCTTCTCCACCTCCTGTCCTAGTGAGAGAGCAAAGAGAGTGAAAAGCTTGATAATGATATTTTATCTGTGTGACTCATACAAAGGTTCTGATAAATTACATATGATAATGATTAGAGTTATGATGACCATAATAAAATGAATAGTAATAGGATATAGCATTTAATTGCGCTAATATAAAGTAAAACCATGTTGACCGTGTTCATTTGAGTCCCTGTCAGCCCTTTTAGTTTCACATAAAGACAAAACTGACGATTTAATTGTGTAGTATTTTAGAATCTGAACCCTGTGTGTGTCTGTCTGCTTAACAGTAGATGGACAATGGTCGGCATGGGTGACGTGGTCTAACTGCTCCAAGGGCTGTGGAGGTGTGGAGGTGCGTCAGAGGGATTGTGTCCCACCACAGAATGGGGGAAGGGCTTGCACAGATCTTCTGGGACAGCCTGCCATCACCACTGAAATAAGTAGGTTGCTTGGCTCTGAGCCACCGTCCGTCTGATCTCTAACCACTATAGAGGGGTTTGAATACTTAATTGTATTTGAACTTTGAAGTAACATTGGACTTTGAAGTCTTTCTGTGTTTTGCCAGGGAAGTGTTGCGAAAAATATATTTTTAGTGTTGGAGACAATATTAACTTACAATTCTATATTCATCCATTCATACAGCTGGATTCGCTACTGATGCATTTCAGGATAGGTGCTTTCCCCGAGTGGAAAACAGCAGTGCTGGGGCTTGAACCGACAACCCTTCTCTTACAAGTCCACCGGTTTAGTGGTGTCGAGCTTGTAGAGGATGAGTTTGATTTGGTTAGAAGGCAATGATAAAAGTCAAGTCAAGAGTTTGATTGGTTCTCTGTGCTGGGGAGTCTGCTTCTCTTGTCGGGAGGGTTTGTCTCATGTGAGGCAGTTTAATTTATCCGGGTTCGATTCCCAGTCAGGGGCATGGTGCGCCTGATATAACTTATATTCATCAGTGCACGACTCGGAAGAGATCAGAAAACTTGGATTTAGTCAGGAGTCCCACGGTCTTGAATTTCAAAGCCGCTGATCACAAAACAAAAAAATCTATACAAATCTTTGGGTTTACCTCTTCAAATAACAAACTAAAATGAAGACTTTCAACAAAGCAAAAGCTAAGTTTTAACTCGCTGGATGTCATCAGCTGGTTTGTGCCACTTCTCTCCCGCGCATCCGTGAGACTCATAGCTACAAATACTGGTGCCTGGGAAGCTCACAGGAGACGTCTGTAGGGAATGAGCTAAGAGAAACCCTGTTGATTTAATCACCCCAGCCCAGGCAGCGCTCTCACAATGGTGGAATTACATGAGATTTTAAACCTGCAAGATCCCGCTCATAGGGCTCTGTCTGGACTCAAGCACTCAGGAGGTTCCACATTACTTATTTTTTTCTTCTATTCTAATAAAGTATTTACATCAGAATTGTGAGTAAATGGCTTTGTGTTTATGCGGTTCCCGAAGTGCTTGCATTATAAAACGCCTGTGAACGGCTTTGCATGTGTCCAGAGC
>JAOVYW010010343.1:0-23700 GCA_025775045.1 Hiodon tergisus
TATGTATGTATGTCTATCATATATATATATGTGTGTGTATGTATGTCTGTCATATATAAACTTTAGGGGGTCATTTGTTTATTGCGTTTAGGCACTGATGTTTGAAAGTTTAATTAATTTAACAATTTGTAAAATGTACTCAGTTTGTAGTAATTATATATTTGAGTTTGGTGTGTGAAGAACTTGATCTTGATTTTTTATAACTAAATAAATAAAGTTATGGTGGTAATTACCATGTGACATTCTTTTTTGGTTTTCTTGGTTGATGCTGTTATCGATTATTAGATGTGTACGATTATTATTAGCTCCGTTTCCCTGGAAATCTGCTGAAAATTTTCTTGAATTCTGCGATTTAGTTTTTTGCGGAGTTCTGCGTTATTTATGATGATCAGAAAAAGGTTTTGCGTAATGAATATACAGAGACAGATGGCTGCATTGGATTTTTACACCCCTTCCATGTCTCAAATACAACAATGCAACACTATATAATTGCCAATTTTAATGACAATGCTGACATATTTAGCATGACAGATCAATATGAAAATAAGTGTGTGTACTTGCTGCCATTTATTTAATAATGTTCACTTACTCTGTGCCTTTCCTGTGTTTTGGAACTAGTTACAAGAGTTTTTTTCAATTATCAAGTATTGTATAACACAGTTACAATGCACAGAAATGTCAATATTATGTAATAATAAAAAGGGTAATTCTGCCAACCCCCTCCCCATGTATCATAAAGTTATTGTTTTTGTTCTATTCTCTGTCATAGGTGACCTCGAAGGGAACAGGCCTAAACCCCAATGCCAAGGTGTGGCAGGAGGTCCCAGCACCCACCAGCGAGGCTCCTCCCTCCGGTGGCGAAGGCTCCGATTGGCCACAGACGACATCTTCTCCCTCCAGCGCCAGTGAAGGTCCGCATGAGCCCCGCAATCTTTACATTCTAACACACAGGGAGTCCATGGTGAACCGTGTAAAAAAAAAAAAATAACCAAACGAAGCAGAATACACTGCATGCCGTTTATCAGGGTTGTGCAACGCCTGGTTGGGAACTACCTAAGCACAGAATTAGTTACTTTTTCTTTTTGAAATCAACACTGCTGGTGTCAATATCATGTTCTTCTACATCTCCCACCATTTCCAGGTTACTCTGAGCACCCACCTACCGGCTGTAAGTCCTATGTGGTGGCATTCAATAACTTTGCCGATGACAGCCCCCCAGCCCAGCCCGAGGGAGCTGTCAATGGGTTGGATTCCCCCGACCTGGGGTTTCCCCTGTGTGAACCCTCCGCTGGAACCACAGGTCAGTACTGTCCTTATACCCTTGTGTGGACACACACTTGCCTCACAACCTGCTATTGTGCACTAGGTATACAAGGGCTACTTTCCAGTTACCTTCTTGCTTGAGATGAGGATTGGCGAAGGGTCTGTCTCTGTTCACAGGGGAAGGTGATGTGCAGGAAGAGCTGCCCATATCTGCAGAGAACCTGCGTGAATCCCTCAAGAAACAACTGGAATTTTGCTTCTCCAGGTGGGTGTAAATCAAGCACAGGGCTCTGTGCATTTTGTCTAGCAAATATGCACTTTAATGTCAATCTATGTGGGTGCGATATGATTTAAAATGTGCAAAAGCTTTAAGAATTACACTTCAAAATAACACTTTTTTTGGAGCAGTTTTACATATTATAGGCTAAATCAGTTTTATGAAATTCTTAATGGCAAGAAATCCAATATTAAATAAAATCCAGTACATACAGTTTAGCGATGCCATTTAAATGTTGCGTCACTAACCTTGTCACTCATGGCGGCCAAGTGTCATTGTGACATTTGGGGACGTGCTTGACAATGTGGTGCAAAGTTTTTGTCGATGTTCTCATTTTGTCACTTTTTTTTGTCCTGATTTCGTTCCATAAAACTGTAAAATGATTAGATTGCTTCAGTAATGCATTTTAATGTGGCTTATTTCCTTTAATAACTTTTACTGAATTGTGTCCAAAGAACACGTTAGAGAGAACTGCGTGTAGGTACAATAAACGGACGTAGTAATTTAAGTGTTTTACAAAAAATTCTAAATGGTGGAAATTTTATCAAAGCTTAAGAAACTGGGTTTTTTAAGCAGGGGATAAAACCAGAATAAATACATTGGTATTATATATAATAATAATAATATGAATTAATATCGTAACTACTACGCCCTGCAGTGCTTTGTCCCCTAATTATACATCTTTGTTTCCACTAGTTCCAACTATTTTTAATATTACCATGACTACAATGTCAGTCTAATTTGTGATATCAAGTATGGTTGCCGCTTGTTAAATTATCGCCCTAGTTATAATTTCAATTTACATATCAGCAATTCATTTCAGTAGTTGTAATTTCAGTTTAGATATCAAGACTTAAATTCTGAACTACAATAGAATTGATGTAGAAAAAATCCACGTTTATTAGTTCCATTGCAGTTTTGGACTCCGTTGTTTTTATATATAATGAGGATCTGGATTTAACCTGCAGATAGTCCTTGTTCAATTGTAGATGTCTAAAAAGTATGATTCTTTAGAAATGAACGGTACAGGTTTTAAATTATGATTAGTTGTTTCAATGGTTAGTATCTACAATCAGAATCATGGCTAGTCATAAACAAGTTCTTGAAATCTAGAACTGGAATTGCAGCTAAATTTTGACATCCTAGACATAATTGAAGTGGGGTTTTTTAACCCGTGAAGCATTAAAACGGGGTATGCTTCATCTTTGATTTATGCAAATCTCACCTCAATGCTGTCTCATTGATTTCAGAGAGAACCTGTCCAAGGACTTGTACCTGATGTCTCAGATGGACAGTGACCAGTTTGTCCCCATCTGGACTATTGCTAGCATGGAAGGAATCAAAACCCTTACCACGGACATGGACCTCATTCTAGAAGTGCTTAGGTGTAAGTGGCTACCTGGTTCCGTTGCATGGTAACGCTAGGTATCCGCTGGAGAGCACCAGTGTTCTTTGTTGATGCCTTCTGCATATCGGTTTTTTTTTAGTGCCAGGCTCCAATGAGAATCGGTGAATATATGTGCCGTTGCATCCGGTTGTTCCAATTTTGGCTTCCCTCTATGCTCAGCCTCTCCCGTGGTGCAAGTGGATGAGAAAGGAGAGAAAGTGCGTCCCAACCACAAACGCTGCATCATCATCCTCAGGGAGGTGCCAGAAACGACTCCAGTTGAGGTACTTCGCATTAGTGTCAGTGACGGTGTCCGTTCGGCGTCAGTGTTTTACCACGTGTGAAACTTAACGGCCTTTCCCTCCTGGCAGGAAGTGGAGGCCCTCTTCAAAAGTGACAATTGTCCAACGGTGATAAGTGTTGAATTTGCTCACAACAACAACTGGTACATCACCTTCCAGTCTGACACTGACGCCCAGCAGGTGAGAGGCGTTTATCTACAGCCCGCATGTTTTCACAGTATGTTTTGCGTGCTCTGTATTTTACAAATTTGATTTTATTCATGAATTCATCATTTATTTTTGTTCACAGGCCTACAAGTATTTAAGAGAAGAAGTAAAAACATTTCAGGGAAAGCCAATCATGGTGAGTAGTGTCATGGAATCTGGGTATTTTTTTTTTTTGGCCCTGGCAGTACTTGCCAGTGGTTTAGCACATTTTCTGTGGTTGAGTCTTTAATAAACTGCCATGGAGGTTTGTCCATGTCAGACTTCTCTTCACGTTGGCTCACGTAGGACTGTCTCACTCCAATCCTCCGCCTCCCCAGTGATGATCAGTATCGCGCTTGGAAGGAGACAGGCCACAGCTGCTCTAGTTGGGTTTGCTCCTCCCTCCTTTCTAGACCCCTCCCCTTTTCTAGACCCCTCCCCTTTTCTAGACCCCTCCCCCTTTCTTGACTTCTCCCTTTGTACTCACTCTGTTCCTCCCCTGAGCTTCCTCTTCCACCCTCCTGCAGCACTGTGAGTCCTGCCCTGGTGACCGTGAGATTATGAGATCTGAGGGGTTACAATGACAGGAGGCTGTTACTGTCTTGATCTGCTCAGACTGACACGTGCCATTTTTTACTAAGTTATAATATTGATCTTGTTTGGATATTGTTGACCTTTTAACCACTCCCTTAATTTCACACTTCTCTGTCTATACTTAAAACATTTTAAAATTGTCTCAATGACTCTGTCCAGGCAAGAATAAAGGCCATCAATACTTTCTTTGCCAAGAACGGCTACCGCAACCTGGATTCCAGCGCGTACTCCCAGCAATCCCAGTCCCAGCCACATTACACGTCCCAGCTCTACATGCAGCATGTCTATAGCCCTCAGCAGCAGTACCCCCTCTATGGCATCGTCCCCCCCACCTGGACCCCTTCGCCAACGCCGTATTTCGAAACTCCGCTGGTGAGGGCCCCTTTTTATTAACGATTGTGTTGTACATTGTTTAGTCTGCTTGTGGCTCATGGGCACGTTTGTGCCTGGACTCCGGAGAAGAGCTTTTCAATAAGTCTGTCTTTTGTGTGGTTGGTTGAGAATGATCAGGTATGATGCATGAAGGTTTCTCCTTGAACAAAGTTTTTAGATTTCTCTTTAAAATTCATTTGATAATTTGTACATTATTTGTGTGTCTCTTACTAATGTACAAGGATTATTTATTCATTTTTAATCATGACGGTATTTTTGAAATGCATTTAATCTTAGTTGTTTATGTAGTTGACGGTGAACTTCTCACTTGTGGGCTAATTTCACTGAGCCGATCTGTTTGTCTGTGCACATGACACACTGCAGGAACCTTGAGGTAATCATAGTTCGCCAAGCTTCTGAAATCCTAATCTGTGCAGTCACCACTCAGACCATTGGGAGCCACTCTGATTACTCATTCACATGTGACTGATTCTGGCCTACAATGGGAGATTGCATAATAATGTTGTTGTTGTTGTGTTCTGTGGTCTGCAGTTCAGTCATACCTTTTGGAAAATTTCTATTTCAACAAAAGTTGCACAGAGTACCAGAAAATATTTTACAAATGATTGTATATGCAAAAAAATAAGTAAAAACTGTTCTCAATCAGTTCTGTTTGTCTGGGCCTCCTGAAATCCCTTTATGTGGTTTAAGTCCTGTTCCAATTAGTAGAATTACTCTCTTTCAGCTGTCCTGCTTCACTGGTGAGGTCTGTAGATGAGTTCTGATCAAAATGGTTGCATGTTCACTTAACAAGCTTGCCCTTCTAGTAATCACAATGAGTGGTTTTAACACCAGAGAAAAACAGTGGTGGGAAATTGCCAGAATATCTGAACAAATTTTAGTTTTACAGGTATTTGAACATGAGAATAGAATATTTGTATTCTTCATTAATGTAAATCGCTCTTTACGTAACTTTGTTAGTGTGTTCACATATGCTATAAGGCTGGCTTAAACGATACGTGTTAACGGCGTCTAGCTTGGGGATAAGTTGCTTCTCCAAGACTCTGAATGACAGCCAATAGAATAGTCGTGTTATATTTATCCTATAGATTGTAACAATTAAGATGTTTAAATCCTGTGCACGAGTTGGCACAGCTGTATAGATCAATACTTGACATATATTTTCTATTACAATTCAGGTGCTTTAGTTGCATGTTGGCAACATGATTGGCAGCTACAGTGTCCCAATTAGTTGCAGGTCAAGAGTTGGGAACTCCTTTGTGGAAGTGTGTGTGTGTGTGTGTGTGTGTGTGTTAGCTAGCTTGCGCAGCCTGGGGTGAAGCTGTGATGTCATTGCCTTTCCTTGGTCTAGCATACTCGTTTTGCAATTTCCATTTAATTCAGTTGTATACATTAGTTTTTTTTAAATCCGGAATCACCGATTCTGTTTTCTGCGGCTGGAGCTGACTAATTCTGTGAGAAGGACCACAATGACTATTACAGCCCGCTTACTCTGTAAACTCCCTGCTATTTCCAAGTGCGGTACACCTTGGTTGCCTTTACTGGGCATACCCGATTGTATTGTACGTCTCTAAGGTTATGTTTGGGATCTGTGCGACACAAACTTTCTAGTAGGAGCCTACATATCGTATCACCATTTTTTCCCTCATTCTGGTCCATGCCGAGATAATATCAAGATGTTATGTTACACACACACACGCTCTTTGTATAAGCCCTACAGTCTATAGATAACAGATTGCTTCAAACCCATTAATCCAGAGAAGGTAAGACATGGGACAAACTGCACTTCAGAACTTTTTAGACTGGATCTTTTGGTCTTATGAACTTGTGGAATAAATATACTCGAGTATTTTTAAAAGTGTGTGTGGATATATATATCTCCACACACACTTTTAAAAATATATATAAAAAATACTTTTTTTCATGGAGTGGTTCCTTCCCATCACAAATAATGACTAAAAGAATCTGTAATCAGAGTTTGGGAAGTGTTTTTGCAAGAATTTTACCAGCCTTCTGAGTGCTTTGCCCTAGTCCATATCTCAGTTTAATTTGATTTTAAAGTAACTTTCTCAAAAAGTTGAGATGGAGAAATGTTTGTCATGTCTTATTGTCTTTTGTAGCCTTGTGCTGTTCAGCTTGTAACCAGTGGATTATTTTTTATATATATAATGGCCATTTATTTGACATGGTGTAAATAGGGTGCTAATGTTAAGTAACTGTACTCTCAAAAAAGGGGTCAGTTTATTCCAATATGGATTATTGCCCAGCTCTAATTGGTTCAGTATATCATCTCATCCTTACTAGGCATTTATTAATATCGAATACTGGTGACTTCTTATTCAACGATGCTGTCTTGATTGAGATGAACAAATTGGAACTGAGTCATGTAAAGAACCATTATCTGACTTGTGCTGTATGACCCATGTGAACCCGTTTCGTCTCTCCTTTCATCTTCAGGCACCTTTTCCCAACGGTAGCTTTGTCAACGGGTTTGGCTCCTCGGGACACTACAAAACGGCATCCAGTTCTCTCAATATGGGGCGCCCCTTCAACAGAAACCGGTAGGCCGATTCTGATAGTCGAATTTTTTTAAGTCTTTAACCTGTGGACCATGTGCATCTGGTTGACATTTTGTGCGGTGGGATTTTGCAATATGTGCTATTCATCGTCAGCCTTAAACCGCCTGCAGCCGTATCGTATGTGGAATATAAGGGACGGGGCTTGCACTGAGCTACACGGCTTGGGTGTTAAGGTCGTTTCACAAATGAGCCGCTATTCTTCTGTTCCACATTTTAGACACTTAATCTCTACAATCACCTCCTTTTTTGGATTTTCCCTGTTCTGTCCCTGCAGTGTCCCCCTTTGTTCAAAAGAAAGCGTGTAATAAATACATTCAGGTGCTTCCAAAAGATCCCAAAAAAGCCACATTGTTCTCGGCGGTGCCCCATTTTCTCTGGGCCTGCATTAAAAAGGCCTCTGTTCATTTGTTGGACCTTTTAGAACCAAGTCTGAAATTTCTAACTGGACAGGATAAGGACATTATGGACAAGATAATTGCAGTGCACATTAGTTTAAACTTCCTGGTATTGCAAAAACACAATTAGCAATTCAAAATGAAATTTTTTATCTTAACTTTAAAATGTGAAGAGATACCATTGTCTTTGCACAATAACAAATAATGCATGCATTATGATAAACCAACACTAACCAGAAAAGAGGCATCCTATGAAATGGATGTTGGGAATTTAGTAAGTGAAGTGTGTTGTACCATAGAGTTAAAAAATAATTATGGAAGTGTTTTAAAGAGGTGGAAATTACCCTTAAAGTATTTTCTTTGAGCCAGAATATGTTTTTTCTTATGGATCATGCAATATTGCAGCAAACTTATAGATGGACTTTTAAGACTGTCCTAAGCCTTTGAAATGGCAAAATCCTTTTACAAACCCCATGAATTTATAGTTTTTTCAAAGTACAGAGCTTTACTTATCACTGCTTTAATCTGGGCAAAGGTCTCGTGCTTCATTTAAATAGTGCTCAAACGGCCAGTCACGCGGACCCTGTTTTTGGGCTGCCTTTTGTCTGCCACTGCCATTTCTATCCAATAAAATAGCTTCTGTTCACAATCCTGCTTTTCTGGGTGCCTTTCCAGTCAATACAAATCTGCATCAGCTGGGCATTTTCCTTGTTTCCTTGGACTCTGGCAGGGGCTGGAATTCTGAACAAAATCTTTGTTGGCTTCCAATCAAAGCCACCATACGAGACCACTTGTAATAATTTTATTAGAGCAGCTTAGTGATATAGCAATATTGCCTTTGCCTAAAATGAAGCCGATGGCTAAATGTAACGTCTCTTGGGTTTGTGTGGAAATTAACTAGCCTCGTTTCCCCCCTGCGAAAGCAGTTTAATCTGTAAAATGGTACCCCTTGCTGTAACTTTAATTGTTCATCTTTTTTTCTTCTCCAGTTCCACTTAACATCTTTGTCCACTGAGCATGGGTCACTAGATAGTCATTCAGTGCAGGATGTAGGCAGTAAATTAATAACACCGTGGTGTGACAAACCATGGATTGATCTCTTTATTGTTGAAGCTGTAGGAGATGACTCCTGTCTGAGTAATTATAGTTATCACATATTTGTTTATGAATGTACACTTTGTGAATGTGCGTGCAAAAATTAAGTCAATTGCTCCTAGTAGTGGCCTAATTTTAAGTGTCAATTTTAAATTTTAACTGCTCAATGTTCTTAAATAGAAGATGCAGAAATTATTAAACTTCTAAATCTTAAACAGGAACCATGTGAAGCCTCAATCAACAAGGGCCATCGATGGGGTCTCTTCCACTGTGGCCCCTGCTCTCCAGGTGGACGGGTTGTCGGGCCCCCGCGGCTCTGCTTTGGGGTCGTCGGAGCTGAGCTCATCCTGCAACCTGAGGGATGTCCACCTCTCCCCCCCTGAGCCTACTGAGGATGGCAGCGTGTGCGGTCGTGGCAGGTGACCTTGGTGTTTAATGGGCTTCTTTTAAAAACCAAAACAAAGCAACAACTTCAGCTTTCAGTCCTTCGTGATGGGTTTATGGCAGTCTGGACTCTCAGACCCAATATGTTAACATACACAGAGGCAATCCAGGCTGTGTGGTGATTGGCATTTGAGTTTTGGCTTTTCCTCTTTCTTCTCTTTTTACTTTCTGCCTTGAATTCCCTCCCCTCTAAATTTCACCCCTCCAAAGCCGCAAACCTCCACGCCTGACCCAGTGAGCTGTAAGATTGAGACATGAGGGTCCCCGAAGCTTGGTGGGCTGTCACTGTAGTCTGTGACCTCTGTGGGGTGTGTCAGAGCCAACTGTGTGCATCTCGTGGTTCAGTGTTCAAACCCAGTGTTTCATCCTTTACAGGAGAGGTACGTATCGAGGGATGCGGCGGAGGAGAGAGGACGAAAGGATCACGGTAAGGCGCACTTTGTTATACGCATGTCATACAGAGTTGAGTGATCGTTTTTCCATTTCCTCTGCTGTGTGTAGAAGAGAGGGCAGATTATCGTAGTGGAATTCGACACCTAAAAAACAGAAGCGGGATGTAAAGGTGGATTTTGTGCTTTGCAGAGGGGGCTCCCTTTGACCGAGGTCAAAGTGCCGACACCCAAGTTTGACCTGGCTGCTTCCAACTTCCCCCCGCTGCCTGGCTGTGTTGTCAGTACACAGGAGGAGCCAGTGCTGGAGAACCGTATGTCGGATGTGGTGCGAGGGATAAACCGAGACAAGGTGAGGGTTTGGGCATCACAGAACTGCTGGAGTGTGCCTGTGTGCGAGAGACACAAATTTAGTTTGGATGTGCCGACAAAATGGTGATTCTTTGTCTGTTACAACAGGAGGTGAATAGGGAGGCCCTTGTCTCTTCTAGCACCGTTCTAGAGGAGGCTGTGCGCATCTCCAGTCCAGCCCAGCCTGCCTGCAAACCCACACCGCCTCCGTTTGAGCCCCCTACCTGGAGGTAAGCCGTGTTCCTTGTATCCTCATGTTCTGCTGCCCATAACAGGTTTGTTAGGAATTTATTTTTTATTTTTTTAGTCTGGAGGGAAGGAGGGCGGGATCAGGATTGATGCTGTCTGCGTCTGTCTGCCCTTTTACTGTTTTGGTATAGAAAATACATTTCTGCCTTTCTTCCTGCAGTGTAAACTGTCAAGAGACGAAAGCAGAAAAGACGGAGCCTGCCCCCCCAAGAGAGAGAGTCCCTGTCCCTGTCCACACCCTGCCCCCCTGGAGCTCAGCCGCAACGCCAGCCACGCCAGGTGCCCCGTCCCAATCCAGCAACCCTGCTCCAGTCAGCGATACGGTAAGTCTCTAAATTAACTCAGCATTACAATTCAGCCCCCAGTAAGCAATTTCAAGCAGTCTGAAAGAAGTTTGTTTTCTATGAGGTAACGCTCTTCTTTTTTCAAAGAGCTGTTTTTAGTCTTTTTTTTTTTTTTTGCCTTTAAAATGACATGCTCTATATTTTTTCCATCTTTTCTAGTGAGCTCTTCTAATGGCAATTTTAATTTCTTCTCCACTCTCAATTCAAATCAATCAATCAATCAATTAATTGTCACTTCTCTTCACTTTGCTCCCCAACCCACTCAGTCGATACAGGAGCCGCGCAAACTAAGCTATGCAGAGGTGTGCCAGCGACCACCCAAGGACCCTCCCCCATTGGTCGCCGACACCGCTGCTGCACAGCCCCTGCGCGAGCTCCGCGTCAACAAGGCCGAGGACGTGGCATCCAGTGGCAACGGCGCTGACGGCAGGCCGGAGAAGCCCGTCTCGGAGAGGGGCGGAGAGAGCAAAGCCAACGAGAGCCGGCCGTTCCGCGATTTCCCAGGGTCCCACCGCAGCAGCCACGGAGCCCCCAAGGCAGGCTCGGCGGGACTCAAGCTACGCGATCAACAGAGACGCCCTCCTGTAGCCCGTCGCAATTCCCCCCAGGGGGGCCCCAGGTACACTGGAAAAGAGCAGAACATCCCTCCAAGGTCGCCAAAGTAAAACTCTGAAGAGATGTGAGACTTTCGTGTGTCTATGTGTTTATATGTATATGTACACCTGCATATACATACACATTGCATATATATATTAAAAAAAACACAAATTTACAGAAACGGCAACCTAAAAGGTAGCCCCTTCTCTTCCCCAGACACGTTTGGAAATGACTGTTCAGTTTGGGACTACCAGGAAAACAAACCTACCAAACAAACTGTGGGAATTGAACTAGTATAAGAAAAGCTGTGAATCACAGAAGCTCATTTTCAGCCACTGAGGTGGATTTGTGTTCCTCAGCTGATCCACGTCGTTTTCCCTTCTGTCTTGTATGGGGTTTAATTTGGGGAGCGGGGGCTAAGAAAGGCCAGGGAAAATGGAAAAAGCCATTCAGACAAAAAAGGTTTGGCTGCAAGGAACTTATGCACTGTAAGGGATGATTACATATTTCACGGACATGTATGAAAATATCACTTTTACGTGCAGTGATTCATGTTGGGTTGTTTCTCTCGTGTTTTTAAGTTTCAGTCATAGGAATCGTTGATGAAACTGGGGAATGGGAGAGTGTAGAAAAACTGAATTGAACATTTACTGGATGACTGAGGTTTGCAGTTGTTTATGGTCATAGAGCATAGCTTCCTCTACAAAAGAAAGGATTGTTAAAAAAAAAACGCATTGCATTATAGTGGGGCTGTTCACAGTGACACACATGCAGCCTGGCTTCCGTTTATACCGACTTAGGTAGAATTGTTAAACTCAATGTGTTTACTATTCTTAAGCATAGGATTGGTCAGCCAAGTAAGAGAATGTAATGGGATCATGAACTCCTACTGAATAGTCCACTGCTAGGATATCTGAAATGGTTATTCTTCTGAAAGAAGTCCATGTCAACGTGATGCCTGCAGGATATTTCACCTCTGGTTGTCCAAACATGTGTGTCTTTTTTTTTTTTTTTTTTTTTTAAATGGAGCTGAATATATTCAGACTATATGATTCAGATAGGGGGAGAACTGGTATGTTTACCATGATCTGGAGCCCAGATGGGTCCAAGTCAACCACTTCTCTGTGTTCTGGGCGTCTTTTCATGGCCTCTTTTATGGTGCATTTCCCTCCTTTTGCTGATAATCAAATGATCAGTTTGCTTACATTCAGTGTGGGGTCCTGTTTACAACCATATATGACCTAGCTTTGGGTTGAGCTTCTTTCAACATAGTCCCTGCAGTTAAATTTGAGTATGGGTCTCCATTTTGGATTCTTCACATTCTTCACTTTCTTTGTCTCATACTTTTTGTACCTGGGAACCATACACTTCTGCTTCTTTCTACCACTACCCTTTCTCCAGAGATATCTTTATTTTAACTAATGGAATGCTCTCCCCCCCCCCCCCCCTTAATATTATTTAGCGTGATTTATTGGATGATGCAACATTTCAGGGCCGGACGATGATCCAGTGGTTGCGATCAGTAGTGGTCTGATCTATAGTCATGTTAGAATTTGTATTTGGCGCTTAAGTTCCAGCTGGGCAGTTTAAACCATGTATGTGAGTGAAAGGAAGGCTGGCATTTTAGAAAATGAAAACTTCAGGCCAGTAGTCCGCAACTCTTGTTCTAGAGGTCCTCAATCTGGATTGGGGCTCTCCGGGACCGGAGTTGGGGACCTCTGCTTTAGGCTATGATTCCTGAGTTTTTACTCGTGTGTGTGTGTGTGTGTGTGTGTGTGTGCGCGCGCGTGTGTGTGTCTGCCGATTTGTACCAGAAAGAATAATTTTAGAGGAATACATTTTTTGTTTGTTTTTGAGCTTGTATTTTTCTAAGATCTCTGACATCACTTTAAAAGTTATATTTTAAATGAGAGTTGAGAATTTTTGTTTTTGAGTCGGTGTCTTCAGATGTGCCCCTCAACACATTCAAACACCATGTTTGGCATATAGTTCTGTATCTCTTAGTACACCCGCTGGGTCATGCAGTGCATAGGTACCGTCATTAAGAGACAAAATCTAGACTGTGCCGTTTCTTCAGTTGACACTTCCATTGTTGATAAGGTGTCCAAGGAAACGGTAGTTGGTTCCTGTTTCGAAGAAAAAATGGCTGGTTTGGCTACTGCACAGATCTGAAAATATCAGAGCACAATACTGTACATCATTGATCAGATTCCCACCTTGACAGTCCTGTTTTTTTAGCTTAGCTTAAATTTGATCAGGTATTTTTTTTTTTTTTTAGACATTTGTCCCCATCTGAAAGGCCAACTATTTCCTGTCCAGTCGTTTTTAACTTTGTTTTGGTCACTACTTCCAAAATTTGTTGTACAATCGCCAAATCTTACACTGACATTGTGTTTTGCTGAGGCTTTTATTTTACTTTGTACTTAGCCTGCCTGTTAAATTGTTTAGCCTATAGCTTTAGCTTAAAACTTCTTCGTTTGAGATCATTGATGTTTTGTTTAGAGAAATTGCGTATTAATATTTTTTTTGTATCTGTTGTATACAGTTTGTAAAGAGAAAAAAAATTGAAACCCATATAGATTATAAAATCAATCAGTCGTGTGTGCGTGTGTGTGCAAAGATAATAGGAGCGAAACACTTGATTTCACGACTGTTGGGTGCAGAGCAAAGCAATTAATCCAGGAGTTTTCACAAGCTACTAAATGTGTGTGCTGCTTCTTTTTTTTTTTTTTTTATAACTGGTTACGGCAATCTTTGACAGTAAATGTCCTTTCTTTTGGATGTAATACTTGTTGTCCATTCGCACCACTAAAACATTGTATATTTAATAAATACATTAAGGGAACTGACAAAATTGAAGCCTGAGATGAAAATGTGAATTGCTTGAATGCGGACCTTTGTGTTGTTTGAATTGTTAAACATTCACCTTTAACCTCCCTTGAATATTTCTTTGAGAATGTAACGATGACTATTACAAACGTATGATCAGACCGTTTTGAGGATCACAAGGTCCCCTCCTGCTTCGTGGCAGAAATGCATAAAACCACCCCTAAAACCGGTCCTCATTGGTTATGTTGGCAAGCTGAGTTTGGTGCTCTCTATACATGGTAATTGACTGAAATATGGCTTTAAGCGATGGTCAATATAGCAGATTTGATTGCTTTTTAATTTATTTATTTCAATTCAAATGTATGCTTTTTTCCCCCTATGCCATTAGACTTTGTTGCCCTAAATTGTGTGTGAAATTGAATTGATAAAAATCACGTATATAACATATTTATATAGGGTTTGAGAATTCAGCTAAAAGTAGACATGCATTGACTGGTTTTTGTCGCAATGCATTTATACCATGATTGGGGCTTTTTTCTTCAACAATGGATATATAAAGAGCAGCTAGTGGTCTTGTGTAATGAAATGCACTAACAAATCTTAATTGTTATGTAATGTGAAATACATTTTAGAAGTATTAAGTTGACTAAATTGATGTTGACAAGGCTCGCTAAAATCTACAGGATTAGGTTTTTTTTCTGTCTTTCTCCCTCCCATAAATTTTGGGTATTTTCTGTATAATAATTTAGGGATGGGTTTTCCAGGGGATGGGGGGTATATCACAATGGATGAGTGAAGTGTTTGAGACACTGAATTCTAGAAATCTGAATAAAATCTGTTGCAAAAAAAGCAAGTGCCATGATTTTATTTTTCATGAATGCCATTTTCGAGAGAGGGGAAGGTGTGAAGGTTTTACGTTAACAATAACTTCTAAAGTGTTATGATTAATACAATTTATTTATTTTTAATCGCGGATACTTTTTTAAATTATCCATAAACCGTGCATTGTTTCAATCTTTTCAACACGAATATTGCTTAATTTGTCTTAACTCCACACATATAAAGTAAAGGTAGTGTTTCGTCCTATTGGTGTATTAGTGACCTTGGACATTTTAGACGTATACTTTCGTTTTCCAAAGAAATGCAGCTAAACAAGGAATATTTCTGCACATATGAGTAAAATACACATGTATAATGTTAGTTACACTGAACAAAGTATACGTGTTTTATAAAGTGGTTGTCTTGGTTCCTTAGGTATGATTGGCTGTCCGCTCTGGAAGAGTTTCTCACCTTATTTCAAAGTGGATTAATAACGGTTTCTGACGTCCCCAACCCATTCAATACAATCGTAGTTCGTGACTACATCACATTACACTAGCTCTATTAACTATAATCCACCCGTATACACCTAAATTAAAACTAATGTATAATACAACGAGTCGACATTCACCATGCCCATGAATTTGGGTCACTGCCAATTGTAGGTCATTGTAGGCTGAACGTGCGGCTACTTAAAAAAATTCTGTATTTTGTATGAAACATTTGTTATTGCTTCAATGCGGAAAATATTATATAGGCCTATAGAATCGTCTTTTATCAACATTTATTTATTTAAAGTTGTTAATTTCTTTTTTTCTTACGCTTTAGCAAACCCCTTTCCGTCGCATATTTAGGGTTTTTATTTAAACAATTTAGACGGAGTTTTGATACCATCCACCGTGTTAATTACGACATTTCTTTATTATAATCCACAGGTTAGTTTACACTTAATAACCAATATATCTATAGTTATTTTTGATGGAATTTTGGACGGGTAGTACGATATACTACTATATTTGGAGGGGAATCGGACATGGTTTGGTATGTGAAACACGACCAGCACGTAAACTACGTCTGACTTAAGTAGCCGCTGCAGCTAATTTGGAACTGTTACCAAATACGAACGCACGCAAAGTTATGCGGTTACGTTGAATGTCGTAGTAGTCCATTTAGTTTATGAAACAGTCTAAGATAATGAGCTATAACTGGAACCCCCCAAAACAAGACAGTTTTTCTGGCTTGCATCGCTTAGAAAACATTTGTTGTCGTTACGAGTAACGCTGTCTCTTAGTTTATGTTGTAGAGTTTACAAATGTATTACAAAATTAATAACTCGCTCCTAGATGTTCGTTTGTCCATGGCTGGTATTCTGCGTGGTTTGTGTCGAGTAGCTGACGTGACTAGCGGCGTTTCCGTGTTTACGTTGAGCAGGCAAAAGAGGAGCACATAAATCCAACCGAGGACGTCTTTAAAAGGTATGAAAACAAAACATTTGATAACGATAGATATATATTTTTACTCAAGAGTAGCTCGTTTTAATAGCTTGATATATCTTAAGGTTTGCGCTTTTAAATATACATCACCGCTACAAAGCTGTTTTTAGCGTTTCTTATCTGTAGAACACAGTTTGCTAGCTACTGTCAATTAGCATTTTGAGTCATGTTGGATAGGTTAACCCGAGATAATTGTAACATGATAGTTAATGTAACTTATTGTTAGTTACGGTTGCCCTGAAAAGACTGCTCAGTTGACTTTCATCCGCAGTGATGGTCAATTCAATCAGGAGAGTCGATATTTCTTGCACTGGATTTTCTAGCTGCTTATTTTGACAGCTAAATAGGAAGCTTATCGTTTGTAGGACTATATTTTCCCCTTCGTTGTGACCATGGTTAAATCGTCTACTTTTGTCAGTTCACAAGCTTGGACACAAAATAGGCAGATGTATCCAAATTTTCGCATAATTTGTTATAAACTAAAAATGAACCCGCTGGATATCGAAGCGGTGCAGTAGCATTGAGTGTGTAAGGCCGCGTTCTACGAACAGTCAGCCTGCCACAGATGTTTATGTTTGTTTTACATTGTGAATATGTATTTTTATTAAACTATATAATGTGCACGGTTTTATTGCACCCTTTATACTGTGAATACTATTTTAAAATGTCGATTGGAACCGTTGACAATCGCCGTGAACGCTGGATCTGTAGCACCTGTTTACATATTGAACCGATCATGACTCCTTGCATTGTCGAGAACGGATAAATAAATAAACAATTGTCTTGAATCTTTTTGCAGATTTCTCCCCGCGTGGGTGGTTTCCGTACCGTGGGTTGGGTGCGATGTTCTCCGGTCCACATGAGTTCTACTATGTGGTATATCATGCAGAGCATTCAAAGCAAGTACTCGCTGTCTGAGCGGCTCATCCGCACCATAGCGGCCATCCGCTCGTTTCCACATGACAACGTTGAGGACCTGATTCGCAGGGTAGGTTGACTTACCAGTTGCAGTGTTGCTGTCTGGTTGACATTAAAAACAAAGATTAATAATTTCACTACAAGGCCTGGATGTTAAGAGGTTCAAGACCAAACCTGTGACTAGTGTCTTTAGCTACAAAATATTGTAGAAATATTTAACTAGAACACAGAGCTTACTTTCTTTTGATAGTATTTATATTCCGTAGTGAATATAATTTGTTATTATTTATAAATGAACCACGTTAACATTTCCATGCCAAACCTTAATCCTTTTTTTGAGGAAAACAAATGCATAATAGTTCCATTCATTCTAAGAATGGGTGAAATATTTGACAAAACGTGTTTGCAAGATCACCTTGGAATATATCATATATCATGTAAGGAGGGAACACTCTACAGTTAAAGTCTGACAAACATGCCCTATGAGTAGTTTTCAATGAAAACAAAAGTATTAACAGGACTGCTGACATTTGATATTGAATTGGTCTTTAGAAGAAGAAAATCAACTGAGTTTTGATAATGCTTTAATACATTTTCTTTGAATATGAGCAGGACCATTTTGAGTGGCTGTTATTAGAATTAGAATGTTCTGGTGATGAGTGAAAATGCAGTGAGGGCAAATAAGTAAATAGTGTGAATTATCTTTCTCTGCCAGGGAGCAGACGTGAATCGGATGCACGGCACTCTGAAGCCCCTGCACTGTGCCTGCATGGTGGCGGATGCTGACTGTGTGGAGCTCCTGCTGGAGAAAGGAGCAGAGGTACTCCCGCACATCAGTGGCACTGATTGTGTCACTCCATTCTGAGAGCTGCACTAAGTCGATGCACACACAAAATGCCAAAATGCATCAGTAGTTGGTGCTATAAAAGAAGCCGTTTCAAAGCCAGTTTTGCGCTTCTCTTAGATTGTTCTTATAGGCTGCAATCGATGCATTTTCTCAAGGCTGATGGGCTGTTTCCCTAGGTGAATGCCTTGGACGGCTACAACCGAACTGCGCTGCACTACGCGGCCGAGAAGGATGAGGGCTGCGTGGAGCTTTTGCTAGAGTATGGGGCCCAGCCTGATGCCCTGGACGGCAACAGGGACACCCCATTGCACTGGGCTGCCTTTAAAGACAACCCTGAGTGCGTGCGGGCCCTGCTGGAGAGTGGGGCCTGCCCCAATGCACGGGACTACAACAACGACACGCCCCTCAGCTGGGCTGCGATGAAGGGCAACCTGGAGAGTGTCCGGGTCCTGCTGGAGTACGGGGCCCAGGTCCACGTCTCCAACCTCAAGGGCCAGACACCAATCTCCCGACTGGTGGCTCTACTCGCACGGGGCCTGGGGACTGACCAGGAGGAGGAGTGCCTGGAGCTGCTATGTAGAGCCGCAGGGCGGTTCGAGATCCGCAGGGCTGATGGCTCTCTGCCTAGAGAGCTGAGCAGGGACCCCCAACTGCTGGCCCGCCTGACCACCATGGTGGCAGAGCCCCCTTCGCTCCGAGCCCTAGCCCGGTGCGCTGTACGCCACAGTTTAGGGGTGCAGTTCCTGCCCACCGCTGTCAAAACCCTGCCACTGCCCGAGTCTGTCAAGGAGTATTTATTGTTGAGGGACTGAGGTAGGAGTGGGTGGACAGAGGATGGAAAGGGGAGGAGACGACATCATTAATAGGTCTGGGGAGTATGTGGCATATGTGGTCATTAAATATGTAATCACATATACAGTTGCCGTTGTTGGCGAGTGGGTATGTGTGGCTGCTTATTTATCCTGCACCTGTCTATATGCAAGGGCATTGATTGGCTGGTGTGGCTGAGTGGGCCTATGCCCGCAAACTCTCTTTTTGGTTACCAATTCCCATTGTGGTGTCAGTGGGATCAGGATGGTGCTCTGGGTAGAATTCCCATTTTTCCAGTGGATCAATGGAATGCGGGTCACCTTAACCAGCGCTGCAAGCTCACATCAGTCTGGCTAGCCCAACTGACCATGCACAGACACATGGATTAGCTGGGACGCTAGGTCTGAATTGTGCTGTACTCAAATTACTTGCATTACTTGTATATGTTTGCAAAGTATGAGTGGAAAAAAAAAATCATGAAAATATATGTGTACCAAGTTAACTAACATTTCAGTTATATGTATTTATGTTTTAAAGCCATTTGTTTTATATCCAGATAGGTCCAAACCTTTCTGTGATACTGTTTATACTATAATACTTGGTAGAGTATAGCCAGCAAAAATAAAATGCCTGTAGTCTTTATTTAACCTTTCACAGTTGGAGACCGAGGATCTCGGGTTCTAATAACAATCAGAATTTTGAAAATGACAGTAGGTCTTACTTTTCTTTAATGTTTTCTATATTAAATTGGAATTAGTAATCCAAGCATAAAATGTAATGGCTTAAATTAAAGCCAGTTGATATGTGTGGTGTTGTGTTTTAGAATATCATAAAATGATTAAAAACAAAACATTTTTTAACATGCCTCTGATCTCGAGTTGAGTCCCAGAAGATTGTGAGCTGCTTTTTATTTTTCCCTTTCTTGTGGCTGCTGTTATTGTTTCTGTTTGTTCAGTAGCTTTTCTTTTTGGTATTTGAATGTTAATATAGTATTGGATTTGCCTCTATGTCTTCACTGTACAACCAGCCAAAAATAAATGCATTTTCTGTCAGCACACCAAAAGCACTAAAGTAAAACTCTCCTTTATTGCTACCATGAGGTTTGTCCAGCTTTTGTAAACTGTACTTTTGTAATATAATGACTAAAACTCATAGGGCAGGCAAGACCAATTGACGTAGTTTGAGAAATTTCACAGCCCCAGGGTGACTGGTATTATATCCCAGCATGACTTGCAGTGATACAGATAGTGTTGCAGTGGTGTAAAATCCCAGTACAGAGGAGGCCTTTTGAACATATTGTTAATACAATGTAGTAATACATTTTTAAAATGGTATCGGCCAGGTTGTCTAGGAGTTGGAAATTTAATGTAAATGTGTTCCTGTGACATTCGTAAAGGTGTCCAATCCACGTTGATTAATGTGACTCAGTTCTTGTGCATACTCTAGAAAATGCAGCATGCCTGGATGCTCACAGGTATTGTATAGGCATTTCAAATTTAATACGTTATGAACCCTGAAATTTTCACTCCCCTCCACATTAGATAGTTAAAGTGTATAATTTCCTAAAGTTTATAGTGTATAAGCTAATTTGAGTTGAACAAGTAGTACAGAGCATGATTCCCAGCTGATTCATACTTTGCACCAGTCTATACATATATTGAACTTCAAAGTAATCCACCTATTTTCAAATCCACCACACTGAGCAATTCAGGGTTTTGAAAAGCATTGTACATGGGTCTGGTTAGTTTTTTGCACGTCTTTACAGATCTGTTCAACTCAAGCAGATTAAGGTTGTCATGGGGATGCTGTGAAGTGACCAATTCCTAATGGGAAACCATAAACCTGGATCCAGTGGTCTAAGCCTCTTACGATTAGTCTTCACTTCTTTGAAGGTTTATTATAACAAAATCAAATGTCTTTACCTTAGTCAACTCTTTTCCTCTTCTGGTCTCAAATGACAAATATTCCCAGAGGGCCACAGGGTTTCTACCGCCGAGCATTTTTTATAGAAGTTCAAGGTTTCTGGTCAAAATTATTTTTAATTGCCAGATATTTTTTCCCAATTTGGAATTGCCAATTATGTATTTAGTCTAGGCTATTGGTACGAGCCCCACCAATCACAGGGCAAAGAGGAATTCTACCAACTAGTTGGTAGAATTTAAAACACTGGTGAAAACCCTGAGCTGTCTATGGTGAGTGCTGCTCCAGTCAATCACCTGGTTTTTTTGTCTTTTTTCAATTGGCTCTTCTCTTATCGAAGCCTGTACACTGACAATGAGGGATGGTGATGCATTTCTGCTTGTGAGCATCTGATCAACCGAAGTGTTTACACCCACATCACATCCACATCCTTCAGAATCCTTCCCCACATCTCCTTCTCCCTCTCCCCCGCAGGACATCCAAAACCCTTGGATTCATTCTGTTCCTATATGCATCAGACTACACATCTGCCTTGTATACCTTGTATAAAACGGAGATTAATATACTCTCAGTGGCAAGTTTATTATGAACACCCACCTAGTACAGGGTCAGACCCCCCTTTGCCTCCAGAACAGCCTGAATTCTTCAGGAAAAGTAATTCTACAAGATGTCAGAAACATTCAACAGGAATGTTGGTTCATGCGGACGCAATCAGTGATGCGATGAATCAGACATTCACAATCAGACATTCCGTCCATCAGACTGTTCCATCTCTATACGGTAGAGGTCGGGGAACAGAGCAAGCCACTCAAGTAAACCATGTGTCATGTTCCTAGAACAATTCTGAGACAATACGTGACATGGCGCACTATCCTGCTGGAAGTATCCATAAGACGAATAGAGTAAACTGTAGCAACGAAGGGGTGAACCTGGACAACAACAATGTTCACATACTCTGTGATGTTCACACACGCAAACATTGCTCAATTGGTACTTAAGAGCAGAAAACATTCCCCACTCCATTACACCACCACCACCACCACCACCAACCTGTACCATTGACACCAGGCAGGACGGGTCCATATGCTGCTTACTCCAAATCCTGATTTTACATCGGCATGATGCAACAGAAACCAGGATTTGTTTTACCAGGAAATGTTTTTCCACTTCGCAATCCAGTCCAATGTTGGCAATTGCGTGACCACTGGAGTTACCTCTTCTTGTTTTTAGCTGAATTGAATCTGGTGTGGACGTCTGCTGCAATAACCCATACGTGACAAGGACCGACGAGTTCTGTGTTCAGAGATGCCGTTCTACACACCACCGTTGTTCTGCGCCATTATTTGCCTGTTTGTGGCCCACCTGTTAGCTTACAAAATTCTCGCCATTCTCCTTCAATGTAATTTGCTCGTTGCACCATTCTCGGTAAACCCTTGGACAGTGTCATGTATGAAAAGCCCAGGAGTGGGCGGCATTTCTGAGCCTCTAGTACGCCTGGCATCAATGGTCATGCCTCTCTCAAAAGTCGATTAGGTCAGGGGTTCCCAAACTTTTCCATGCCAAGGCCCCCCAAATATCATATGCTTCTGATCGGGCCCCCCTGTCTTTACAAACCCATTGACAATACTACGGCAAATGTAAATCTATGATGGCGCCCCCTGGCGGCCCCCACTTTGAAAACCAAGGGATTAGGTCAGTGGCTTTGCCCATTCTAACATTCAATCAAACAGTATCAGAATGCCTCAATGCCTGTCTGCCTGCTTTATATAGCAAGCAACGACCGTGTACTCACTGTTTGTATGAGCGATCCATTTTCGTGGACAGGGTGGTGTACCAAATAAACTGGCCGCTGAGCGTATGTATCTACAGATGGGTGACAAATTAAAGGAAAAACCAACATGAAGTGTCTCAGTAATGTGTTGGGACACCACGAGCTGCCAGAACAGCTTTAATGTACCTCAAAATTTTACGAGTCTCTGGAACTCTACTGGAGAAATGGAACATCATTCTTCCAAAAGATATTCCCTCATTTGGTGTTTTGAAGATGGTGGTAGAGAGCGCTGCCCAAACTCTCCCATAGGTGTTCAACTGGGTTGAGATCTGATGACTGCAAAGGCCATAGTATATAATTCACATCAAACCGTTCAGGGACCACTCCCATCAGGATAGAAATGTTTCACCATGGGATACAGGTGATAGCTCAGAATAACTTTGTAATGATTTGCAGTGACCCTACCCTTTAAGGGAACAAGTGGACCCAAACCATGCCAGGAAAATGTAGCCTCACTGTAGGGGTTTCCTTTAAGATGTCACCCGTCTGCATCTATTATTAAATAAAGTACTTGCAATGAAGAGATGGTTCACTATCACACATGTTTACAAGACATCTTTAATAGCATCATAGTTCATGTAATATAAAACCTAATGTTCTGTCTGGGGCAGTAGTTAGCACTAAGCAGGGTGGTCAAATGTTTTTTCTTTTTCTTGCAGTACCAGCATAATTCCAACAGGGGTCTACAGCTCACCAAGAAATTCCACTCCAGTATTGACGTTACTACAGCAGCTCCAAATCTATTGGATTAGGAGGTACTTCGGTTAGTGTAGTCGGTTTGGGGTCTGAGATTGATTTAATGTTGGCTTGCTTTAGAATTGGCTTTGCCAGGTGACCAATCATTTAAATTCAATGTTACAGTCATTGCACTACAAGTGTAACCATACTCTCCCACATGTCTCACTCTCAGGATTGGAAAAAACAAGTTACCTGTCGTTCTTGGCTTTGTAATTGGATTCAAGTGAAAAATAAATTAACTGATCCTCAATCAGAAAGTGAAAGTGGCTCTCTGATGCCTTATACTGGAGTGTTTAAAACTAGCACAATATAAAGAAAGAACATCAATATTGGAGTTGAGTGAAACCTTGCTTATTGAAAGCCAGGTGTATCAGTCCAGAGATATACAAAAATTGCTAACAGGAAACTTACTAAACCTCTTGAGGTTACATCACAGTAAACATTACAACACAGGAAATTTTTACATCACAGTGAATTATTACATCACAGTAAATCATTACATCACATTAAATTATTACATCACAGAAAATCATTACATCACAGTAAATAACTACATCACAGTAGAATATTACATCAGAGTAAATTATTAAATCACAGGAAATCATTACATCACAGTAAATCACTACATCACAGTAAATCATTACATCAGA
>JAOVYW010010343.1:23800-39654 GCA_025775045.1 Hiodon tergisus
GTAAATCACTATATCACAGTAAATTATTACATCACAGTAAACATTACATCACAGTTAATTATTACATGACAGTAAATCATTACATCAGAGTAAATCACTATATCACAGTAAATTATTACATCACAGTAAACATTACATCACAGTTAATTATTACATGACAGTAAATAATTATATCACAGTAAATCACTACATCACAGTTAATCATTACATCACAGTTAATCACTACATCACAGTAACTCATTATATCACAGTACATCACTACATCACAGTAAATTATTACATCACAGTAAACATTACATCACAGTTAATTATTACATGACAATAAATCATTATATCACAGTAAATCATTACATCACAGTAAATTATTACATCAAATTAAATCATTACATCACAGGAAACCATTATATCACAGTAAATCATTACATCATTGTAAATCACTACATCACAGTTAATCATTACATCACATTAAATCATTACATCACAGTAAATTATTACATCACAGTAAATCACTACATCATTGTAAATCACTACATCACAGTAAATCATTATATCACAGTAAATCATTACATCATAGTAAATCACTACATCACAGTAAATCATTATATCACAGTAAATCATTACATCATAGTAAATTATTACATCACAGTAAACCATTATATCACAGGAAATCATTACATCACAGTAAATTATTACATCACAGTAAATCATTACATCACATTAAATTATTACATCACAGAAAATCATTACATCACAGTAAATAACTACATCACAGTAGAATATTAAATCACAGGAAATCATTATATCACAGTAAATCACTACATCACAGTAAACATTACATCACAGGAAATTATTAAATCACAGTAAATCATTACATCACAGTAAATCACTACATCACAGTTTATCATTACATCACAGTAAATCATTACATCACATGTAATCACTACATCACTGTAAATCATTACATCACAGTAAATCACTACATCACAGTAAACCATTACGTCATAGTAAATATCACAGTAAATCATTACATCACAGTTAATCACTATATCACAGTTAATCACTACATCATAGTAAGTCACTACATCACAGTAAATGCGGTGGCAGTGCAGATTTTTTTTAATATACATTGTTTGTGACTTTTCCCCTGATTCAAGCACAGGACATCCAATTTTGGGGGGGAAAATAGTTAGGCACCGCAGGAAGGAAACTTGAAGTAAGGTGCGAATAAGGCCTCTCTTTTCCTTTGTCCTGCTCAACTGCATTGTGGCTCCTATCCCTCCATTTACTCTACAACTGATTTTGCCACAAGGCATAATTTTTTAATAGCGAACAGCAAGGGGATACTGATGTACAAAAGGAGGAGAAACTGGCCTATCCTACTGAATGTGAATAACTCCTCACATTCGCTCTCCTTCTCGCCCCCTCACTCCTGCTCAAAAGAAAGTTCAGCATGTTTAGGCCTGGAGCTCGGCCAGCTGTTACAAAAGACCTGATACCAGGGACTGGATGCATAATTAAAGACACAGCTTCCTTCTTCAAACTCAGGATGCAGACACAGGAACAGCAAAACAGGCAAACAAAGTCAATAAGCTGAGAGGCTGACGTCAAAAAATGAGCAGCCAGACAATAGATTTAATGAACAATGTGATAAAAGGGGAATTATATTGTGATTCAAACGTTAAGAGCAATGTCAAAATTTAACTAACAAAATTCATTTGCTTTGATTTGTACAATCCAGCCTTATTAAAAATGATTTATCTATATTTATTATACAACCTCAATGCTTTTGACAACTGTTTTTTGTACCAGGAGGACTGTAATGAATTTCACTTTATACACCATACTTGCTAGACGTAATGCTTTGGATGCAAGAACCAGAATTAAAACGAATAAGGGTCTTTCAAATGAATAACAATCTTAATTATATTTGAAATAATAATTTGAAAATGTACCAAAATCTAATTTACTGGATTTGGAGAAATGTTCAAACAAAATCTTGACTGCTGTAGGTAAGCGTGTCATAAGAACAACTCAAACATTCCCATGTGGAAAATAAATAATTATACTTTAAACGGTTGTGCTGTTCTTAGGTGTGGATGTTCCTATGTCAAAGGTTCATAACTCGGTAAAACTGATATAAATAATTAATTTTTATAGGAGATTACTGTTCATGTGGATTTTCTAATGGTAACATCCACTTACATCGCCTGTCCTTATCCACTGTCAGAACTTAAAAATAACTTGATCTCCATTGCCATAGGCACCAATTGCATTTATTAGCAGACTATACATTTGTTTTATCTTTGTCTTATCATTTCTTCAGTTGACCTTTGTGAATCTTTTACCGAGAAAAGCGGATGGATGGGACAGCTTTTTCATCTTAAGTTGTAACAGGTTTAGTTATTCATTTAAATTGCAACGGTTATAAGCTGTTCATTTCAGTTGTAGCAGTCAATTTTAGGGCGGCCCCTTTGAGAAGTGTTGCTTCTGATATGCAGATGTAGGAGCATCCTACCTGAGATGAGGTCGATGTGGCCACCCGCTAAGCAATATTATATCAACCATAAAAGGTAACACAACAGCTTTTATGTTCCTAAATGATCAAAAAGAAGGTCTGCTCAGAGCAAATAAATATAAACATACTGGTGTTCTGCTGTTGGGTTCCTTTATTCCACGCCTCACGGCTAACGAACAGCAGATGCATCCACGCATTTAATAATATTTCCTTTATTTAACCAGGAAAATACACCAAGAACCAGTTCTCATTTTCAAGAATTGCCTGGAACAACACTGGTTTAGAGCACTTCTCAAAGGCATAACAGCTCTTCAGTTGTTAGCCTGTTTCCCTAACCTCTAAGCTAACTGCTGCCCCCAATAATTTTTTTTTAAAGCATTACAAAGTTCCAGCCAAGTGGTAGAGTGCTATTCTAATTCACAGAGCTATAAAACTTGCTTCCTCTCACGTCACTGTAGATAGCAATAAGTGCTCTGCCATTAAATTCAGTACATTATGTAACAAGCACAGTGTTTATGCTAACTATGTATCTCCATGGAAAAATTGTTAAATCTTCAACCGGGACACACCTTGGCCTGCCCTGAGAGACAGGCAAGCTGTGGAGCCACACCCATAGCCAGGACCTCATTAAGCATTGGAGTGTGGTTAGGCTAATTACACCACACTCCGGTGCTTGCAATTGAAAAGTTGTTTAAAATGAGTGCCAGCGGAGCTGGTTGGGAGAGACGCGTTTGGACTGGAAAGTCTGTGGTTGGTGGCTCTACTTGGGTGTGTTACAACGTCATTGTTTAAACAATAAGCTTTGAGTTTCAATGTTTTCATTGCTTTTTCAGATTTTTCGCAATTCAGTTATTAAAAATTCCTGCCAAAAGGCAAAAACCCTCCATCTGCATCCCTATCTCTGGCTGCTCCAGGACTGGGCATGACCCGGCATACTGCAGTCATACAACAATATTTACAAGGTGGGGCTCCCCTTACAAAACAGATTTGATGCGTTATTCGGCAAGCCAAGCTACTCCTCAATATGCCCATAAAATAATTTTCAGTCAATTGTGCCATTCTGCTATCAAAACTGAACAATTCAATTCAAGAACAAAGTGGTTTTATTTTCAACTATGTCCCCTAAACTAAGTTGTTGTGAAAGGCGTAACGCAAAATAAACTTGGCTATCAATACCATTTTACTTTCCAGTCAATTGACATTATCAGTTCATGTTTTACAAGCACCTTATATGACTTATTGAAGCTCACTTTAAATCACTTTCTCACAAGATGTTTTATCCCTTATCTTGGACCTCATCTTGATAGCCCACTCTCAACCCTAGCTATTAGGACAACGCAGTACTGTGAAGCCCCTGACCTGAATGTTTTTTTCTTGTTAGTTTTATCCCAAATCATGGGATAAGCTCAGAAACTCCGTACTTCATCGGTCCCTAACTGAGTAACTATAACAGTAATTTGTAAGAGAGACAAATTACTTACCGAGTGTGTTACATAAAAGTGGTAATGGAATGGAATGGATCACCGTTTTGTACCCATCTGTTAATTTAAAAACTCAAGCTATATCCGCATCAGGGGGACTGGAACTGGTTGCTCTCTTATTTGTTTAGCGTTTTGCTGCTTTCCAGCAGAACTAACATCCTTTCACGTGAATCAACATCGCTAAAAAATGACTTTTGGTACATTCACCGTTTTAGCAGGCTTTAAGAATAAACCAAGAAAGTTATCTTTGGTCAACCTCTGATTTAATTCAGCCATACTTTGGTGTCAAGTATTTCTTTTAACTGATTTTGGGATGCATTACTAATACATTTGATGCATAACTACGAATATTTATTTCAACAAAATGTAAACTCGGTGTTAGAGAGTACATAAATAAGTCCTTGAAACCCTACCTAAATTTCACCCTTTTAAAATCTCAACACTCTGTCATTACAGTACGTGTTACATTATTTTATTTTGCATTGCACTTAATCTTATTACTTTGCATTACATTTAAAAAGAGCAGGAATCAAACAATAAAAAATGCTACAAAAGACTATTAAAAAAATATCAGTTAATAAATTAAGAAAAGTGTAATTAGGTATCTGGTATTTTGTAATATTACATAATTTAATTACTAACAAGAAATATGTACTAGCTAACTCATTTACGTACATTTAGTTACTATCCAGTCATTACTTTCGTAAGGGCTTAAATTACTAATACCTACAGCCCTGACTATAAACAACAGGGAATCACAACATTATTTTATCAGTATGTTCTAAGAGCGTTGAGGTATAAACATGTTATATCGCGTTATAATTTAATATAATCTATTCATCTCTATAATGCGAATTAACTTGGAGGAAAATAGTTAAACTAAACCTAACCAATAAATGGGCTAGTTAGACATGCTTTCAATTCTGACGTTAATGCTTCTCGCGAGATTTCTCTCAGGAGGGGCGTGTCAAATTCCAAAAGAGAGAATAGAGAAGAGAGGGGCGCCGAGGTAGTTTGTAAACATTCTACTACTGTTGTGGTTCACGATTCAGGTGTAAACCAGGCCGAAACCTGGCCGAGGAACCATAAGCATCGGCGGAGTAGAATAAAGAGTGAGTTTCGAGCAGTGTCCACTGTGTAATAGGAGTAACGGTCCCAGTTTGTTGTGGTGTGTCTCTGAGTGAGTGAGTGAGTGAGTGAGTGAGTGAGTGAGTGAGTGAGTGAGTGAGTGAGTGAGTGAGTGAGTGAGTGAGTGACTGACTGACTGACTGACTGACTGACTGACTGACTGTGTGAGAGAGAGAGAGAGAGAGAGAGAGAGAGAGAGAAAAAGAGAGAGTTTTACTGTTTCCTCAACTCTCGTTTTCTTCCCGACTGCTGTCCTTGATCGCTTTTTCGGAATTGGAGTGTAAATTTTGAGTAATCCTGTTGTTATGAGTATGTGACAAAAAATGGCTTGTGAAGTTTTAGTGCTCGTCGCTGTTACACTTTTAACTGGTTTGGTGTTCGAGCGGCCTGCTCGATTGCGCTCTCTAACAATACTGCATGGGGGAAATTCCAACCATTGAGAACCGCTGACTACCGTGTATAGTACGCTGTCAGGCTCTATTGACAGCAAGTTAACCAATAGCGAGGGGGTACCTCATTAATCGACTTGTATGTTTCAAGTAAGTGAAGATTTGGGGCGGTCGCATGCGGGAAAAGGCAGACTCAAAAATTTTCAGTACAAGTTTAAATACTCATGTTTATAGGTAGTACGTTTATGTTGAGATTGATCGGTATTTGTGGATTCTCGTGTCCCCTGCCCCGGCATCATGCGAGTATTGCAGTGGGTTGATGATATGCTGGCTACTGAAACTACGCTGCTCGTCCGTGGACTTTAACTTGTTACTGAAGGTGCTTGGTGTGAGGTGAGAGATCTTCATCGCAGCTCTTAAAATGTATGATGAATATTGGTGTTAATGTCCGTTTCCGGTAATGGGTGTTTTAAGCGATAAACTGATCTTTTAAATGAATCCAGCGTGGCTACTGTTGTACTTGTTTTCACAGCTGAAACCAGTGGTGTCACATAACGTTTGATCACTAGCAAAGGACGTTTGCTAAACCGGTGCTACTGTCAAAGATGTAGTAAACTAGTAAATAAATCCGTACATTAATTAATTGAATGTTGCCAGTCCTCAAATAAAAATTATACTCGATCAACACGGAGAGGCTTTTAGAAGTAAATATTGTTTACTAAAACCAGCTACTTAGATGAATCTCACGGTTTCGTTATTGGGCTCTTGGTAAGGATAAAACTGGAATTGAATTGAGCGTCCCGCAATTTTTTAAAGTGATCAACCACCGTGATTTTGGTTCCTGTACCAGGTGTGTAACAATGTGGTCGAGGTAGTACTTTAAGGACCTGCTGCTGACACTAAAGCATAATGAATAAATAAATGAGGAACTCAATTTTAGTTTGATGTGTTTGCGATATCACTTTCTCCACTGATGCCTGTCACTGCAGTAGATCCCCGTAAATTGCATTCCTCTAGATTAAGGGAGAATGTTGCCTGAATTATGTTTTTGTATCAGCGGTTGGCTCAAATTGCTTGTGGTTTGGTACTATGATTTTACTTGGTTACGGTTTGACTTTGTGTGCATGTTCTTTGTAAGAGAGAATTGGACAACCTTAGAATTGGCAGTAAAGTTTCCCATTTTGAGGTTTGTGACATTGCGGTTAGTGAACTGGGTCAGTCAAAGATTCTGTTGTTCAGGGATGGCCAGTCGAGGACTGGACTTGGCCACCCCTGATCAGTCAAATTTTATTCTTATTATATTTTATTTTTATTTATGCCAAGTTTATTCACACAGTGCCTTTATGGCATCCGAAAAGATCAGACTATAACTACTATTAAAAAAAGACAAATCAGATCTTATTAATAAAGAAATCATTTAAAAAATAAATAAGCCACCCCAGGCTATGGAAACGCCTGCGGATCAGTTACCCCTCTGCGATGGAGTGGAGTGGAAACCATGCCACAATGAAATCCAGTGTTAACTGTTCCAATGGGGCTTGTTGTCGATCATGCACATGTAGTGGTTCATAAACGGGGCTCACCTGCCTTGAAATGTCTTCATCGTGAAGGTTTTGGACATTACTGCTAGGATGGAGGTGAGATGGTCGATGGTTGCTTCTGTATCTTAAATGAATTTGCACACTTGGCAGTTTCAGGTTGGCATTATGTAATTGGCCTCCTCCGTTATAGTTGTGTTTTCTGCGTGGTACCCAAATATCTGAGAACTGGATCTAAAACACACCAAGATATGCTTCAATACAGCAGTTCCTTTTTTTTTCTCTTGGGTGCTAGAAATCAAAGTGCCTTCCCCAGGAAGGTCCTGAGATGCTTTGAATAATTCAGTCTTGAATGAATGGTATAATTCATAGATTTTTAAAAATCATTTTTCCTGATGTTTGTTTTGAAAGGAAAACTAATCTGATGTTTCTGGGAAGGTGTGTCAGTTGTGGTCATGTAGTCATGGTTGTCCAGGCCTTTCACAGTCATTGTGGAGTTGGCATTGAAAGCCGGTCGGGTCCACTGTCCTGGATATATGATTTAAATTTCACTGGTGTTCCGCGAAAAGGCGATGTCTTGGTTTGAGTGCGCATCTTACAGCCTTGTTCTTTGATAGACTGTGTTCCCGTATGCCGGTGCCTTTTATTGTGAGCTGGAAACCTGCATCCCCATTCTATTCTCTAGCTCTGTGAGGAGCTCTGCACCGTCTGGCATCCATAGCTCTAGACGACTTATTCCTGGCTGCAGCAGGAGCTATTAATACGGTTTGTTTAGTCAGTTTCCTAGCAGGCCTAATCAAACAGTCCCAGGCTGTGGCTGCTTATAGCCGGGACCGTCGCTTCCCTGCACCTGCTGAGTGGGAGAAACTTAAGTTGTAACCATCTCTCTGAACCACTTCTCTTGCTGGATCTGGAATTGCTGTTGATTTAAAGCGAAGTTGGGTGCGGTAATGCAGACCCGAAATTGTTGTCCGCATGTTGAAAAAGGGAAAATAATTGAAACCCCACCCCCCGCCACCGTATCACGGTCTCAGTGTTGGTCTCTAGTTTGTGGATTGTTTGCTTGTAACACGTCCTTGTCCGAATTCACACCCGGTCAGCAGCCAGTCAGAAGTCCTCAGCACCAAGTTGTCGGTTAATTTTTTTGTGTTGTTGTGTTGTTGAGGTCCGCGAGTGGCTTATCTCAGCCCTTTGATCTGAGCTGGCAGGAAAACGCTGTTAAGGGTGAGCGAAACAGAGTTGTTTTCTGAGAAAACGGAGAGGCCAACTTTACACATCATTTCATGTCTGAGGCTTTGTACCCTCTGCAAAGCGTGCCATTGACTAAAAGGGAATTAAAATTTATTTTTTATATATTTTTAAATATATTTTGGTCTGCATCTTAAAAATGATAAATACATACAGTTTTGTATGATGTTAAAGAAAAATCTTTCTTTGTCCAGAACAGATTCTGAATTGTCATAATTAACATAGTGCTGTCCAAGCAGTCAGAGCTGGGTTTTCTTTTTCGTTAAAAATTTTATTGACGTGTTACGTGGCTGTTGCATAAGCGTGCTGGCCATCATCTTGAGCGGCTGGGGACCAATGCAAGTTTAATGTTTTCCTTCTCATGGTCTTGCATTAAATTGTAATGAGTGTGTCATCTGCACCTCCGCACCTCAGTTCCTACCTCATCTTTCTGTGGGGTGTTTGCTCCAGTAAGATGGGAGAGAGTCTTGCGTCGGGTCGGTGAACGCTGCGGTGGCTTGTTGTCTGTGAGGGGAAAGACCTGGGGCAGCGGGGATTGGTGGAGGTGCAGCTGAAGAGGTCTCGAGGTCTCGGGTGCTCAAACGGGACCGTCCCATCTGGTTCCTGAAAGCCGGCGTTCATGTTTTTTAATCGTCGGCCAGCACATTTGGTTTCTTTTATGGATTTTTTCAGTCAGTAACTTTGGGGGCCTTGTTTGAAATGTCATGCCTTTAACTTTCATTCGCTTGGGAGACTTTTAAAAATTTGTAGAATCGCTCTCAGTGCCATATCGGTTATATGCAATCAGTGTTAAATAACCTGAAAGCTTGTAGACCGCTTTCATCATGTGTAGACTTCAAGCCTTGTTCATTTTAAAAGCTTGCCAGAAATGGTGCTGGCCTTCCCAGGAAGAATCATCTTGGAATATACAGGGGGTTGAAAGGCCAGAATTGGGATGAATACTGATGAACAAAAAGGAGAAATGAAAGTGTGGTGGTGGCATTTCATTTTAGTTGGGCTGTAAAACGGTTGAGGAGAGAGCAAGGTCATCAGTCCTGAGGCTTTAGAAGAAAGAAGGAGCTGGAATCAGTGATGTGGAGAGGGAGCGAGAGGGAGCGAGAGAGAGATGGAATTAGTGATGTGGAGAGAGGGAGCGAGAGAGAGAGAGAGATGGAATAAGTGATGTGGAGAGAGGGAGAAAGAGAGAGAGAGAGATGGAATCAGTGATGTGGAGAGAGAGGAGAGAGAGAGAGAGAGAGATGGAATCTGTGATGTGGAGGGAGAGGGGAAGGGAGAGAGATGTAATCTGTGATGTGGAGAGAGAGAGAGAGAATTACTTCTTTGTGCAGACACCAGCTACCTTCTTGTGTTGAAACTGTTTGTCATTGGCCAGCCAGCAGCCCCATGTGGGTGAAAAGTATCGTCAGGGAGAACCTGTCCTGCAGAGTGTGTGTGTGTGTGTGTGTGAGCTTCTTCCTTCAAAATGAAAAAGTCTTAGCAGTGTTTTCTTCCTCTCCCCTCCAACAGTTACACTGCATACTTTTTGCCACCATGGGGGATGACCGACCTTTCGTGTGCAACGCCCTGGGCTGTGGGCAGGTGAGTCCTTCCTGTCTTGGCTTTCAGGAATGCCTGCCTCTGTGTGCAGCCTCCTGCAGCAGTAGGACAGTCTCCTGAAGGAGTATTGGGTCACTTTTTATCAAAAAGTGAGAATAATTCTAACCACGAACCCGTTCAGGCACCGAAACTAGAGCTAAGGCTGTGCACATGCAGCGTTCAAAGCAGTTTGTGGCGTGGCGTAATGGAGGCGAGGGCTCACAACGCCGCACACAGGTAGAGAGGTGAGAGATGGGAGGGAACTCGCCTCTCCGGCGACCAGCTTGTTGATTAGACGGGACAGATCAGGCAGACAACGCAGCTGTGAAACGGCGGCGGCTCCGTGTCAGCCCTGACTCACTCTCTTAGAGGTGGCATTCGGTGTACAGTTACCGTCACAGCCTTCTCTCTGACTCATCAGCTAGTCTGTGTCGACGAGCTGGTGCCCACAGGCCGTGAGAATGGGTGACCTGCCCTGGGTGAATCAACGAAACAAACATGGTGAATCAGGGGTGGGTAAGCAGGCACACGTTGAACACGGGCAGACAACACGGTGTCTTTGTAACGTTGCGGGGTGTTTAACCCCGCCGCTGAGACGGCTGGCAGCAGGAAAACTGCGGGGGTTGTATTGCACTGTGTTCCGGAACAGAGACCCCTGAACACCCACACGTTGTACTGTTCTAGGTGCTCGCTGATGCTTAAAAATGTCCGAAGTTTGTGGTTCAACAAAAGAAGCAGGTGAATTCAAAGCCACAATTGAATAATTTATTGACTCTGCCTTGTTACGGAATAGTGGTACTGTGCTTGTTTTTACTATTCTAAACGTCTGGGGCAACAAGGGAGAAGCAGACTTTTTTAGGGCACCCTCAGGCTCAGGTCCTTGGCTCGACCCTGGAGGGACGTTGTCAGCCGTTATTTTATTTCAGGCACAAAACATTAACGTAGTATATATGTTTAATTTATTTCAAGTTTTAGATTTTCAGTTGAACGGGAAGTAGGCAAAGTCATATATGGAATTAATTCATATTGTATTGAAAAAGTGGTTTTGAATGAGCAGAATTTCAGAACGTGTATTTAATGTTTCCAATTTTTTAAATGTCTTAAGAACATGTTGGGTTGTGTTAGGGAGCATAAAATTATTTAGCTTGTTAGTGTCTGTTGTCTTGTGAGTATCTGTGTTAATTAGGAAAATTAGTTAAGGCTGGTAAAGTAAATGACTATATAACAGTGGTTTTAAATGTCATAAAATATGAATAGACTACAGTAAACCCATATAACACATAACACTTTAACTAGTTGTCTTGGTGTGAAATTATTACTCACCTGAATTTTCTGCGAATTTTATACACTCAGCAAAGATTTTGAAGGTTTAATTAATATCCCCTCTTGGAGATTCAGGTGTATTACGCCCAGCCCAAGGTGATTGTATGTGATAGACTGCGAATATACACATAGGGCTATGTTACCTTTTCAGCACCCTCTTGACAGGTGCATAGACAGACTCAGTGTAACTTAATCTTTGGCTTGTGTTTGTTTATGCTTTGTGCTGGGCAAAACCGGAATCACAAAGAGGGGATATCCCACATTAGTTTCAATGTCCCCCCACCAGGGCAGAGAATGTGTCCCCCCACCAGGGCAGAGAATGTGTCCCTCCAGGGCAGAGAATGCACCTACATGTCTGAGCCTGAGGCTGCCCTAAAATGTACACTGTGCGGGCTTGGTTTCTTATTTTCCCTGGGGGCTAGGTGAAAGCTGGATGATCACAGACGCGGCCAGATGGATTACTTCCGCTGCTCTGAGCTCTTCAGAAGTAACGCCTCACTTTCTCGCTTTCTCTTTCCATTTTACTCACAGACAAATGTGAAAGGTAACCATGTTTTCTGCATTCTTTTTTTATTTAGAAGAACGACAGTCATTTCTTTAAGCCATTTCCATATGATACAAGACCATATAAGCATGGTAAGCTTTAGTTGTAACATATTTTCACTGCATACAAAATTTCTGCCAGACAAACTGAAAAGATGCTGGAACGGGGCACAATACTTGGTTATGCATTCCATGAGTTGCCGTACACCGAGCACTTTATGGTTATGAAGTCAGATATAACCAGAAAAGCCAAAACTGTAAGGTGGTTATTGAGCATTCATACGGAAACCCTGGAATAAATGAGCGTTGCAAATAAAACACATGGACCAAAATGTGCGTGTCTGCGGCTGTGGCCACGATGGCCCGGCGCTTTGCCGTTGCAAAACACTTAAGATCTTGTCGGTGAGCACATGCAGCGCATTGGGAAAAACGCCAGACGACCGGTCTGAATAGACACATCTTGCGCCTGATGTCATCTGATGTCTTCCCTCAGAAAGACTGGTCAAGCTGCAGGCTGTGCTTCTCTGCACACAGCTTGTGTAGTGGATGTGTCATGTCATTCCCAGAAAAAACAGACAGATCCAGGATGTGGATTGCAGCCACTAAAAGGAGATTGATATGGCTTTATGTAGTATTGAAAATTGTCTACCCCAAGTACTGAAAAGCTATTGCAAAGGCATTTTTGTAAAATAAAACTTGACGATGCATATTTTTCATACTTTTAAGTATGAGTGGAACGTATGGTTTGCCCTTCTGCAAAAGAGGAAGAGAAAGCAAATGCTGTTGGTTTTGAGGTGATCGGAGCAGTAGTGTGCCCGCGGGCACGCTTGTGTCTTTCCGGCCTTTCAGTCCCATCTCCTGCTAGTCAGCCGCTAACATTGAAGTGTAAGTGTGCTGTTTAAACACTGCTTGCAGAAATAACACTGGCCAGTTGCACCCGCTTTCTCTGGTTCACCGATTTTCTGCAGTGTTGCTACTTGTGCTATTCCCGGTCTTCTTTAACACGGGCTAATCAACTCTCCTGTACATTTTGTGTACATCCTGTATGGACCCCAATCCCATTTATTGATTGCGACTTAGTTGAGACCCCCTCCCTTCTTGCTCCTTCTGGGTTTGAGAGTAATTGCAGTCTCTGGCCCACTGGTTTCAATGGAGCTGCCATGGCGACTCTCTCTCTCATGTGCTCGCTCTCTCTCTCTCTCACCCTCTCTGTCTCTCTCTCATGCCATTTTATGAGCGGTTTCAGATGATTCCTGCGTTGTAGTTTTTCTCTCTCAGAGCCCAATCGCTGTGGTGGCGGCAGTGACACCAGACTGGCCTGTAAGTTCGCTTGAGGTCTTCGGGGCCAGCGGTAACTGCACAGACTGGCCTGTAAGTTCTCTTGAGGTCTTCATTTACTGCCACTTCCCCCAGTACAGGAGAACAAAAGTCCAATTTATTAAATAAGGACAGAGCAAATTTCTGCAGTTAGACATCGTCTTTTTAACAACCTACCATTAAAAAAATAAAAGTTTTCCCTGGTTTACATGAATGGTAGCAGTAATCTGTAGATTTAATTCAATTTGATTAGTTTCATGCCTGTCAATAAGTTAGTCAATAAGTCAATTCTCAAAGCTGAGTGCAACTTTTTGTTTGATTTGCAAGTGATTACATTTAAATGTAATTTCATGTTGTGCCCTGCCAGTTATCCAAATTGTTAGTTGATATGGGATTCCAAAGAAGTTTTTCCGTAGCTAGCTTGCATAGCTGTGGTTATTTTAAGGAGGCAGGCATCCATATTAGCTTGCAAATAAAAGTTAAAACATGCCATTGAAAACCATTGCCATAGTAGCTAGCAGATGGTATGTATGTAAGTTTAAGCTAACGACATCCATGTGGCTGCATTTTTAACGACCAAGTAAGAATGGGAAATTTAAAGCATAGATGCGTGTAATTATAATTAATAAAGTCCTTTGTTTTAGTAAGGCCAGTTCTTAGTTCTGAATTACACGCAAGGATACTGTCCGGTGTGCCCCCTCCAGTTTCTACGCCAACTGTGTGTTGATTTTTTTCACAGTATGTTTAACTAGTGTTGCTATTGTCTCTCACTGTGCCCTCTGGCCCTGTCGTTGGACTGGCTGCATTGGTACTTCTAAAAATAAGCCTTGACACACTAGTGTTTCCACTTCACTCTCCTCCGTCGTACGCCTATAGGCCGTGACGGAGACAGAAATAGTCTGAAGCGATGAGGGCCAACGCAGAGCCTCCGGCCGCGGTCTCCGAGCCTCCGGCGGGGAAGAACGTGGAGCTGGAGATAGGGGGTACGGAGCGTGGACTGTATAGATACTTCGTGGGTCGGAGCTGAGTAAGGCAACCTTAAGGACTTATGTGTCAAGCGACGAGCTCTCATGCTGCAAGAGAGGGCGTTTAGTTCAGTGTCTGAGACTTTCTCCTTTTCCAGCCGATTTAGAGTGGATTGCATCAAGACGATGAACCCTAAACCTGTTCTGCGCATACAGTTAATCCCCTTTGGCTCTAGCTGGCACACTGACCTGGGATTACATAAATGGGGTACTGGGCCCAGGTGCATTAAGGAGGCACTCTCCCAGGGGTTTCACATAGGTCATCAGAAAATACTGCCAGAACTTGTCGGTTCGTTGGTCCTCCGTCATCTGATGTTTTTTAGTTCTTTTTGCAGATCTTTTGCATTAATATTAATGTATCCAATATCTTGTAAAGAAGAAATTTTGCTTATCAGCAATGCCCAGGTGAGCCAAGTTGTGATTTTTGTAGCTGTATTGTTTTTCACACAGTAATTTCACACAGTCTCTCCTCCACTAAATTTACGTGGTTCTGTTCTTTATGTTTGATTCATGTCATGGGATTGAACGTGACTGTACACAAATTTACGCAACTTTCTGCTGCATATCCGTTTGCATTGTGCTCTCATTTTATTTTGAAGTTTGAAGCCCATCCCCGCCGCCGATTTGCATACCGAATTTCCAATCCAATGACGTCTGCCATTGGCCAGATGCTCGACCGTCGGGTTTGTGTGTCCGGAGCTGTAGAATACATTTTTCTGAAAATAATTATTGATTTCTACAAGTTAAACAGTTAAACAGAAACGGTATAGTTAAACTTTTTGTATAGTTAATACAAAATGATCTCTTAGTGCTGTGAAGAATAATAATATGGAGTGCATACAGTACATTTCAACAGTAAGAGAGGTGGTGCACAGGACCAGGTTTCTCTCAGCCTTGTTATAGAATATTGTTTCTGTTCTCCAGTCCCATCTCTTTCTAGTTTGGGATGTTCCTCCCCTCCTTGTCTTCATTTAGTTGTGTTTTTCTGTCTGTACAGAGGTTTACCAATGAGGACCACCTATCTGTCCACAAGCACAAACACGAGATGACTCTGAAATTCGGACCTACCAGAACCGACTCTGTAATCATCGCAGGTGTGTCCCCTTACCGGACCGGCTCTACATAGACTCCTCATCCCAACGTGGCTGTCATTTCCTCGTAGTGAATTCAGTGCCCCTGCACCTGAGCCTAGTATCCAGTGCCTGTTTGTTACCCGGCTCATCGTAATGTAGTCCCTCAGACAATCCCCACCACCCCTTCTGATTTTATTAGCCAAATTGGTCCCATTCTAGTCCACGATGGCTGCCATGCACCCCCTAGCCTCTGTCGCTAAACGAACGATCTTCTCCCTGTTTTCATGTTTGTTTTCAACACATGTAATCTTGTTGTTGACCTTAATTTCTTTAAACGCTAGTCTCTCAGGGGGTACGTTTCTATATAAAGCGGGTTTGACAGTAATGGACCATTGCTGATTAGGCTAGCTTTTATCTGTGCTCGAATCCAGCTCTTGCTCTCTTTCCTCTCTGGCAGATCAGACCCCGACTCCCACCCGCTTCCTGAAGAACTGCGAGGAGGTGGGGTTGTTCAACGAGCTGGCCAGTTCCTTTGAGCAGGAGTTCCGCAAGGCCCAGGAAGATGACGAAAACAAGAGGGCAAAGAACCCAGTGAGTGCAGGGACAGGACGGGGGAGAGGGTAAAGAACCCAGTGAGTGCAGGGACAGGACGGGGGAGAGGGTAAAGAACCCAGTGAGTGCAGGGACAGGACGGGGGAG
>JAOVYW010010368.1:4426-37464 GCA_025775045.1 Hiodon tergisus
CAAAGTTCACAAAACCTGTTATCGTTTCAGAAAAGCAGAGCGCCTTCCTGGGCTTTATAATGTGCACCTACCCAATGGTCCCTTTGGGCCTTACTTAGAGGGGATTGTGTTGTGCTTTGAAAACTGGAGTTGAAGTACATCGTTAAAATGTATTATACGTCTGTGGTGATTAACTGCCTCTACGGAGGTCAACTCTACAAGCACCTGTGCAGCTCACTCAGGGCTCAGTTCCGGATCACACAAGCTCCAGGCTCCAGGTTCGAGAAGATCAACACCTACCGTTGCTCATTGTGTTCCTAAAGAGCATGCATCACACCGCAAACGCTGCTGTACTAAAAACACTAATTCACCATCATCCCTTCCAACGTCACCTCTGCTTTCGTCATACCTAACAACCAAGGCATTTAATTGCTATTTACCAAAAAATGTAACCTAAGGTAAGGCCAATTTTCTCTTTCTGCCTTATTTGGTGAGGACTGTCATTCTGACAAAATGTGGCATTTCTGTAAGGTCCCCCAGAATTCCACAGTTCAAACCCCATGACAAAATTGTCATTTTGGCCTAATGGCCTAAACATGCAGTTATCATATAGCAAAACAAATGCATTAGAAAATATTATGAGATCACTAATTGAAATTAATTTTAATTTAAAGCATTGCTCTTCAAACATACTGACCTTGTAGTCTAATAAACAGACAAATATTTGTTTGTTCAACACAGTATTTGTAGAATGTTCCAATAAAACTAACATCTATCACTCTACCAGTTGAGTTCAGCAGGCATTTATCAACGTTTATGTACACTGACATACTATTGAAAAACAGCTGGAAGTGATGAGAAGCTATTTTGGTCATGTTCCTCTTTTACAACATGTTTCTGTTGGAATTGGCCATTCACCAGACAGTCAGGTGGAAGGTTAGTGGAAATCTTAAATTCGTCAAGAAACAAATCATTCCCATACAGTGAGAGAAAGAGTCATCGTTTCCTCAAAATCAACATGCTTCTTCTCCAACTTCATGGGTGGGACCACCATTGACATCATCAAGAAAATTCCCCAGGAAAACCAGAGCAGCATGAAAGTTAAGAACAAAAGGACTGGCTTTTTTCAGCAGGGACAGGGAGTGGGACATGGCTGCAGCCTCAGCCCCACCCTCTTCATTCTCTACATCAACAGGCTGGCATCAGCACAGGAACAGTCCTCATCCTGCACCGCTCCACTCTTAAAGTTCTTCAGTATGAAGACCGTCTGGTCCTGCTGTCGCCGACAATACAGGGGCCACGGCAGAGCCTGGCTGGAGCAATGCTCACAGTCAACCTGGACAAGACCAGGGTCGTGGTCTTCTCAAAAAGGCCAGAAACCAGTCAGAGAAGCTCTAATTCACCCTGAATAGACACATAACCAAGCACACAAACAGCCTCAGGCTGATGATCAGTGCCGTAAAAGCACTAACAGAAAAGGCCATCCGTAAAAGACAGTAACCTTAAGGCCCCAGTGAGGAGATCTGGCTGACGATTTTTGTCAGCGCGATCTCTCCGGTCCTCCTGGACGGCAGTGAGGTGTGGAGCCCCTTGACATACCCTGACCACATTAAATGGTACGGCAGCCCTATGGAGGTCCTGCACCTGGAGTACTGTAAACACCTCCTCCAGCTGCACAGGAGCACAGTCAACAACAAATGCAGTGCTGAACGGAGCTGAGTTCCGCAGCTGCTCTCTGTGCACAAGAGAACACTCTAATACTAGAGCCACCTTAAAAACAGCAGCCCACACTCATACTGCCACATAGCATCTCAGAGCCGGACACTGGCAGTGTGCCATCAGGGCACTGGCACAGTCCCTCAACGAGCTGCACTGCCCCAGCCTCAGAACGAACATGGGCTCTGCCATCAATACAGTTTCCAGGGAAATGAAAGCAAAGAAAAACAAACCAGGGTGCTTCCGAAACCTACTAGGGTGTGACACACTGGCACAATACCTGCTCAATATCACTGACCTCAGAGACTAACACTGAGCCAGTACAGATGGAGCTGCCACAGCCTGGAGGAAACAGGCAGGTCTGGAAGCCCAGAGAGGACACACTGTGCAGGTGGTGCGGGTTGGGAGAAGTGGAGGACGAGCAACACTTCCTGCTGCTCTGGCCCAACTACACCACCACCACCTGAGAACACACTTCCACACACTTCATTGTAGTTCCATGCGCTATTGTTTGTAAGGAGCTGGTACGGCTATGGTGGTCTTTTTTATTTTATTTGTGTGTGTTTGAGCTATGAAAGCTTCACACTAACGACACTTCTGGATTCAGGGTGTGAATCATCACTCCGTTGTCCAATGTGAAACTAATGATTTATCAGCTGCTGTTGTTCTCTCCCCGAGGGTACAGCCAAACCAGCCTTCCACACAGCCAAGTGGAATCTGAAACACAACAACTTCTCCTGTCTTCTCCTGTTTCTCATTTGCCTTCTTTAAATGTTACTAAGAGTTTTGGAATATAAGATTGAGCTGACATGCATGTTCAGAGTTATTATTCCATAAATTCCATAAACTATTATATTTTCTGCTATGGCTATTAGTTATGTGGGGAGCCTCCCACTTGTCTGTCTGTATTGCACAGTAGATTAATTTGGCGTAACGGTTCTCTTTACACCTTTTACACCTCTGGTCACTGGCAGTGCGTCCGGTGTAATGCCTGTTGGTCACTGAGAGGCTCCTGACAGGCTATACATTTTTCAGTCCCCTTTATTGACAAGTGCTGGGGTTGCTGCAGTTTTGGTGCGTTGAGCCCCCTTTGCTTTGCTGTGGTTTGGTCATGCCTCTCAGTTAGGTTAGGATTGGCTCTACTGAGGAGCGTTTACATTGGATGGGGGCCTGGAAAGATTTAAAAAAAAAATTTTATGTAAGCCTCTGTCTGTTGGTTTGGTTGAGTACCCTGTTCATGGGGAAATTATGGGGAAATTATGGGGGTAGCATGTACCAAGTATGGGGGTAGCATGTACTGGCTTTCTCAGCCTTAGAGAGTGACACAGTCAAGGTAGTTGACGGACACTCAACAGTAAGCTGTTTGTTACATTTGCAATTTTGATCACATCATATAGAAATGACTCTCCACTGTATTTGCTCTGGAAATCTCCAGACTCTGGTTAGCTTTTACAAGCATCTTCCTGTCACTCACGGCTCTTTCTGCACATGCCAGGTCTTGGTGGATGATGTCATTTCAGACACCTCAGCGCATCACCCTGTAATTACTGCAGCAGGTGGATGCCTGATATGTGTGTCTTTGGTCTTTGTAGCCCTAAGTGGCTCTCCGGTGCATTGGAAATAAACATAATGCAATGTGACGCACAACATGGGATGTCACAAAAAGATTTTCAGGGGCCATTGTGACGTTTTCAGGGGGAAGACTGTTTGTCATTACGGTCCCTGGTTTCTGCCTTCTGCCTCGTTTCTCCCAGAGAGAGGAGCTGAAGCTAATGCATTTCTTATTGAGAGGTGCGCTATACGAGGGTTTCTGCTAGAGAAAGATGAGCTTGCGTATCGCTGAAGAACATCCATTAAATGAGGAGCGCCCTGTGGGGGGAGGGGGGGCAGCGTTTCTTTGATGCCCTGCATTTTCTCTTTTCAGCCGAGTGTCTAATTGATTTGGAAAATACAGCACAGACTGCCGCATCCCACTAAGATGAGATACGGACACGCCAGCCAGGCCATTACTCAATGCAAATGTGAATGGAGAGCTAAATCTTTATCATCCTAAACAGAAAATGTTTGACAGCCAACTTGAAGGCTGTCCTATAAAATGCAGAGTTCATATCACATTTAGGTTGGTTCATATATTTAGTCTAATGTAAAAAGTACTTCAGTACTCTTTGTGATCTTTGTATTCCAACATGTTCACAGTTTTCACTCAGCCAAATTAATAAGATGAAATGTAAGCAACATCTAAAAAGCCTGTAGGTGGTTGAGAAATGTATGTTGATTTATGGTGTTCCATGTAACCTTGGTGAAGAGTGAAAAATTCATAGCAGATCATTCTGAAACGCAGTGACCTTGTTACTCAGAAAAGTTACTATATACTGAGGGCATCTCAGTCCAATTGTGCTGAGAACCATTACATGAGGCACTATGTACACTTATTCTAAACTGCAGGCCTCGGGTCATCTGTCAATACGGTCGGGGAGAGGGAAAAGAACAGGATGAGCAAGGTCAAAAACAGGTCGACTGGAAAACGCGACAGAAAACTGGCAGCAGTGCTGTTCCCTTCAGGGGAGGACCTGGGCTTTGGGTGGTGTAACTGAAAGATATGTAAGGTGCAGGGATGTCAGGGAACAAGGGTGGACCCAGAAAGGCACAAAATACTAGGTTGTGTGTAAACATTTTTGGGGATTTGTCTTAGAAACCGCAGGCGGGTAGGTGGCAGGATTGTTTACAGACAGGCTACATGCTATAACAATAATTTTGCCACCTTTAGATTAAGCTGTGAGTAGTAAAATTGAGAGAGGGTCACCACGCCACGTGGAATTGGTAATACCGTTATTTATAATCACCATTTACCTATATCCTCCCCTTAATTCACTCCACATTACATAATTCAAGAACAGTACCGCTAAATTGTTAAGAACAAAAGCTAGTATGCTATAAAGCCACCCAAACAGGCAATAGTCTTAACTATGATCTGTCCAATCGTGTTGAACATATTAAGTCCCATCGAATCCAAAGGTGAAAAGGAGAAAAAAATCAATCTTGAAAATAGAAAATCTTTAATTTTTAACAAAAACAGGAACCTTACCAGGGTCCTGCTGCACAGTTCGTGGTTTTACCACATAAATAAGTGACCCTTAGGTAGCCCTTCGTCTTTTAGAGGTATTCTGCCTCTTGCTTCTTAGTATTGGCTTAATACCTTTTCTTGTGTAGCTTCCAAACTTGGACCAGGACTGAAACTGTTCCCACATTTTAACAAAGACATTTTTTCCTCAAAATGAGTTCAAAATACAGAGAGCAAAAATTAGAAGGAGCCAAACTTCTGTTACTTCCTGTATGAGGCCAAACGTTTTATTTATTTAATCTGCTGTGTCGATTATGCAAAGAGGCCAAACTTTTTATTTATTTATTCTGCTGTGTTGATTATACAAGTGTCATAACAGTGGGGGCATTTCACAGATGCCCAAGTTTGTCTGGCCAATTTCTGCTGCCTTTAGAGCCACTCCATTACTTAAGTCCGGGAAGGCAGCAGAGGGCTTCTAATTTACACTTGGCTGATGTTGGACGGCTGCAGATAGAAAATCCAGAAGCCTGCCTACCAGCTGACAGCTTTTGTCATCTGTCGCAGAGTTGCGTGGTTCTTAACTAAGGTGACGCAGAATCCTGTGTGACTCTTAACTCTTAGAAGGGGTCGAGACAAAGTTGTCATCAGGGCTGGCCCTGTGCAGAGCTGTCAATACCAAGAAGGACTTCTCCATCTCCGCAGCCAAAGCCACCTGGGTGAGGACAAACTCTCAGCTGAAATCTGTCAGTATTGATGCCAAGTGGAAATAGTTCTCAGAATAAATACACCCATGAAGTAATGTTGTTGCCTGTCTCCACAACACTTATGGAGAAACACTGGCCAAACAGATTGCATGTATATTATTATTATTATTATTTTTATTTTTATTTTTTATTTTTTTATTATTATTATTTTTTTTGTTACTTTTCTTGTATATATTTGGTTTCAGTTCTATTTTTTGGTTCTCCATCACCAGTATATTTTTATTTTTTATTTTTTGTCACATCCAGCTGTACACAATACAGAATTTCACTTGACTCTTAGAAAATAAAAATAGTATGGTATATAATCCAAAAGAAAAGATAAATAAATAAAACAGGCTTCTATACAAAAATAGAGCTAGTATGTTCACCTGGAGATAAAACAACCAACTTTGCGCTGGCTTTGACACAGCATCACATTCTGTAAGAGTGAGTAAATACAGCATGGGAGGGATTTTTCACAGCTGTTTAATATCACAGGGTTTAATATCAGCCCTGTGCTCTGTTTTACCGGTCCTGATGTGAATCATAACCCGGCCATCAGTCACAGAGTGAAGGTGCATCATCAGCACATGCTATGCAAGGTAAACAGGCAGTGGGGTTCTGCTAGGGTTTGTCCCACCGCCCCTGAACGTAGCAATAAGGACACGTGATAAGGGATCCTGGACACCCCATGCTTGCAAAGGCGAATCTGCATGACTGGGACCACTTTGCGGGAGCCTCAAAGTCTATTTTACAACTTCCTCCTGCATTGTCATTGTCTAGGCAATAAGAAACAGAACGACGCAAAGGGCAGAGCAAAGCAGGATAGGGGGAAAGAGTGGAGACAGAATGTCTCAGACATTGGAGACCGAATGTCTCAGACATTGGAGACAGAATGTCTCAGACAGTGGAGACCGAATGTCTCAGACATTGGAGACCGAATGTCTCAGACAGTGGAGACAAAATGTGCAGATCTGATTTATCAAAGCTGACAGGAGATGTGTGAGCTATCCCACAACACATTGTCTCGCAAATGTATTCACACCTACTCGCGATGCAGCATTTTGCAGAATCACAAATGGAGGGATTTTAAAGTGGGTGTTTTTATTCATAACTAGAATGCTATGACAGACTCCAGTTTGTATTATGTCGTGTGAAATGTCAAGCGATACACCTGTAGTGTTCTGGTGCCACATGGAACAGGGTTCTGGTTTTTGGGAACTGTTTGGCATAACCGTTCTCCGTTCTAATGGAAACACGCATCGGTTGCGTTCTTTTCCATATAAAAATGCTCATCGCTCAAGCCTGAATCGTTACAATGTATGAGCCTGATTAAAAGATTTAATGAGATTTAAGGAGATTTGTAATGACTCAAGGTTATGTCTAATTTTGTTCTACAGATCTACTCTCTCTGCAGACCCTACAGAAAAACACCTGCAGGAGAATTTGTTAGTCAAATTAAATTTCAAGGTTACCAGGGTTAACTAGTCGGGGTTACCTTACCTTTAGTCAGGTTTACTTGAGTCTGTCTGAAGCTATTTGATATTGTTTGCATTTTGTGTTCAATAAACTCCAAATATATTATATAGAGACAAGCGCCGCATTATGTTTTCTCAGCTCTTTGGAAAATAAGCTTATTATGTGATATTTATTGTATGGATTTATAACATGTAGGAATGCTGTGATCGGTGTGGCAACACATCTACATTGGCATGTCAACCCCATCACTGAGTGGAGAGCCTAAAATGCATGCATGCACAGATTTTTCTCTGATCCACACACCAACGTACATTAGCTATGTTACGTGCAGTTAGGGTCATTGGACATTAATTATGTTGTTATTGTTTTATATTATATTTATATTATATAATATTTAATATTAGATATTATGGTATAAATGTTAAATAGGTGTGGCAGTTCCAAGTGAGAGGTGATTGCAGTTGGTAGCCCTCAGCCGGTACAAGAGGTTCCAAGGCCCATTGGAAGAGAGGTTCTTCCCCTCAGTGGGAACTGTAAGGAGAGACGTTGTTAGCTACGTGTTAAGAGATTCCCTGTGGATTTAACCCAGAGGATGCCACTCTACACTCTCAGAAGCACAATTGGCCGACTCTTTTACTCACTAGTAAAGAACTGCTCCACTGCTCACTTGGGAGAGGGCCGAGACAAAAACTTAGTTTGCTTTGTTGTTTTTTGTCTTTACTCCTCAGTTACAATAGAGTGTTCACACCAACCTAGCTCAGCTAAGGGGGCAAATGCACCGGACTTGCTCCAAACTGATTTGATGTGAAAACTCCCTCAGAGGAGCGCCTGCTTTTTAATATATTTTAAAAATGTAGACAAAACAAGAACTTTGGAAAGATAAACAGAGCATAATGATCACAGCTGAGTATTTTTGTTTAAAGCACCACGATGAGGATTAGCTGACTCCACTTCAGATTTAGTTCAAGAGTTGTTTCTCTTTCACTGAATATTGTCAAACTTGGAATTTCCTGAGGAAACTCTGTCTATAGCTGTGGCATGCTCTGAAAGGGACCAACCTCTAGTCTGATCAGAGATAAATCTGATTGTACATTAGAGTATTTTTACTCTTGTTACAAGACTGTAATAAAAACAAGGAACAGAATATTCATGTTGTGGATATCCTCACTAGTCCAGCTAGATTGGACCACGATAAATTTCTGTCACAATTTTTGGTTATTATATCTATTCAAATAATTGGCCACCAAGGACCGCAGTGTTATTATGTAGGTGTATGCTTTGAGAGAAATCTATTCCAGTTTATTTTTGCTTCTTAACATTTCTTTGTATTTGTTGAAAGCAATTTAATTAATGCACATGTGTCAATACATTCTTTCATTTGAAAGATGTAAATTGATCTTTGTTCCTTGGACTCGTCCTTCTTGTCTTACTGGGTGCCATCTTAATTTAAACTACAGGAAATTATATTGTACAAGGGAATGTAGATTTTTGAATAGACTATTTCTGTAAATCTCATATCAAATTCAATGGAAAACATTTGACATTCAGATTTAAAATATTCTTACAGATGCACGTCTTTCAAGTAAAGTAATCTTTTTGTTTGTTTATTGTAGGCTGGGTTGATAAAGTTCAAAGCTCCTCACATGTGTTATCTTTGCACCACACTGCTGGTGTTGATATCACCTTAAAGCTCAGATCCTGTTTATCATGGGACCCAAATGTGATGTGACTGATACAGACTGTAATGTGCACGCCCTGCTGTGTAATCCCATGTCTCTGGCATTGTTTAAAACTCTGGCAGCTGGGAGGAAAGTGTGAACATGGGCGCTTGACAGCAGGGATCTCCCTGTGTTTCTCCAGAGCATACCTCCCGATCCCTATCCCATAACTCATCGGGATGCTAGCACTCAAGATTCACAGCTTTCTCCTTTTTTGGATATGCACCATTGTACAAATGGTAGCATCCATTCATAGCAGACATTTAGGATGTTCCGGAAGCATATAAATTATTGTTCCGTTCCGATCAATCATATCAGTGATAAATATCTACCTTATTTCATGAATACATTTGCCTGTTTTTTTATGTATTTATGAAAACTGTCACATCCAAAGGGAAAATCTTGGTTTTACCAACACAAATATTGTATGATATATGTACTATAATGTAATGTAAAGCACCATAAGCCCAGAACCATATATCTTCCTGTTGATATTCGTTTGTTCTGTGTCGACCAACAACCCAAGCTGGGGAATTGGCTGGCCAATCGGGTCTCTCGTCAGGGAGGTTTTACACCGTGTGTGATGACTTGAAGGCCCAGTCTGGGGTCTGCACACGCTTAGATAATACAAGCAAATCCTTGACAACTGAATAAAACACTGTTTCATTGAGCAGTGAGCGAGGCCACCTGCATGCTTCCACATGTACTGTGTAGTAGGAGGAAATAGATCATGTACTTGATACCTTGTTGAATGTGTCTGGCTCCATACAAAAATGTAATTCAAAGGTGAACCATAACATCAGCTTTTACAGCCTGATGAACATAAATATGTAACAAGCATTTGTTTTTTCTGCATCATCTGGTCACGATTCCATTAATAACATTTTACTCCAGGATATGTCCATTCATACTCTGAAAAACTAGACCATCCCTTTTATCCTCTGGTTCAACATTGGCATCATTTCCCAGTTTCTATCGTTTAATCTCTGCTTTTGCAACTCAGCTGTAAGTTTTAAAAAAAGATTGATAAAAAAGAAAGATAAAATTAAAGTTTTGATAGATATTAAACAGTAAAACATTGTCTGTGTAGCTATCTCTGGTGTAGAACAAGGTCCCTAGGGAGAAGGACTGATTGAGCCGTTCAACCAGTTAGGGGGTGGGTTCATGCTACCGAGAAACAGCAGGCCTCTCTAATTAACCTTCACTGTCATACCAATTACAATCTTTACCCAGCAGCAGAATGATGGCGTTGTCTTGTCAGACATGAAGCCTCTTCATATTACTTCTGCTACCCAAAGCTGTTGTCCCCAACGTGTATTGTTTCAATGATGTTTCAATCCTGAATATGCATTGACATTTATGGAGTCTGCTCATCTTTTCAGTGTCAAGACGTCCTCGGCCTTCATCACTATGCTCACACCCAAAGATTAATTGTTTGTTTATTCAGTTATGCTGTACCATTATACTCAAGGAAATTAAATTTTAAAATTGACAATGGGACTGTAATATTTGGACATGTGCAAGCATTGAGGGGGAAAATGTTGAAATTTTCCTCTTGACATATCAATTTGTGGTGTATTCAAGCTTAGTCACTTTCAGTTTCCTGTTCATTTGTAAATTAAACTATTCCATGTTTCTCATTTTAAAACTGATGGCCGCACAAATTCATATGGGACAAATTTGCATCCACACAGAAGAGGTTTTGTACAAGGCTTTTGTGTGTCTCGAGGTGTTAGTCATTTTGTATAGCCTATTTGATATATTTTTATAACAGTAATGATAAATATACTGAACAACTTTACAACATCGCTGTTTCAGTAAGAATCTTTTAAAGCCAAATAATAAGTCGAAAGTAGAAAATCCGCTTCGAAAGGACTGTCTGCAGAGATTTTTATGAATGGCAGTGAAGGGCTATGTCTCTATTGGCTTTGCTAAGCTATTTTGCCTGTGTCCCGTCAGCATGGTTTCCTCCGAAATGTTTGATTTATGTTCTGTTGTCTTCAAGTCCCCTAAGGCTGTCTGGATTCTGCTCTGGCCGTCACAAAAATAATAGTAAAAATTTGTGCAAGGACAGGAAAGGAAAGTGGTGGATTTCTATTGCAGCAGTAATGATGATGGTCAAGTACCCAAATGGTCATACCTGTTTATGTGCTACCTGCCAGATACTGAGCATTTTTTTATCCAATCCATTGTGCTCTGCAACGTTTAAAGGTAAAATATTACAGCTTAAAAGTTAAAGATATTTCCAACAATAAAAATCCATGGGCATATGTCTATTTAAAATATATTTAAATATATAAACTAATAACAACCTCCTGGGCGTAGGGCGTGTCGTTACTTGCAGGGTCGCGGAAATGGCCAACAGGAGACGTTGAAAATGTTTTCAGTACTACAAAAAACGTAAGGTTTTTCTGGTTTGGGATAAAGAGATCAGCCTCCTACTTAAACTCTACATATGCATATCGAGTTTCTGTCTTGAAAGGCTAAACCGACAGATCCGTGCTGAAAAAAATAAAAATAAAAAAGGTCAGGGCCGTTACCCTGAATACCAACAAAGAAAAGGGCAGGATCATCTCAACAGATGGCTTTTAATATGCCGTGAATACTAATTTACCAAGGCTCATTTTATAATGAGTTATGTCCCCTTCATCAAGGGGAAATTATAGGTCCACAGAGTGTGTGACATTCAGGGATGGCCTGTCAATGAGGGGCACAGGGGCACAGCTTCTTCTGGTAAACAGACTGGGCAGTAGAATGGTATGGCCCAAAATCCCATTCTCACCGGCTTATCTCAAAATAATAATCAGTTTCATGGTAGCTTAAGCTATGCACTAATGTGCTGTACATTTTCCAGAAATCACCTAAGAAGGCATCTGTGTTGTACGTTCCATTTAAACGACTTAGAACCAAGAAATAAAACGCTTTGTCGGTATGACAAACACCCAATGGCTGTGATTCAAAAATGCTTCAGGACGTGCAAACAGAAAGTGTGGTCATGTGGGTGCCAAGCAGTTGTTTATTCAATTTTCCATGCCTGGTGCTTTGAGTTGGTAAAAGCAGTGCAGTGGGTTTAGCCTGGATTTGAACTGAGGGACACGGAACGCGTCTTCGACCAATCTAAAGCAGCAGGAATCCAGTAAATTGCACCCTGAGAAGCCAGCCAGGTTGGATGAAGCGGGTGAAGAGACCCAGCTGGTTGTCCTCCCTGGAGGGCCTGTCATCTGTAAGTGTCTGACCCATCTGTCTGACAGAGTCATAGTGATGATGTGCGTCCTTTTATGGTTTCCAGCGTGAGCTGCAGTGTTTTGGGGGTTTTCTGACCGGATACCATGCACCGATCCCCACCATGTTCGACGGGAATGCTCCAGTCGTGCAAAAAGCTGAGGTGCACGACAACCGACACATTTGCCAAGTTTCCTAAGTCAATACTTTGTTTTTTATTTATTTTTTGTACAAAAGTATTGATTTTATGTTTTAATCGAAAATGAAACAAATTCTGAATAGTAAATTCAGCGTCTTTATTCAACACGTTTGACATGATGAACATGACAGCAATTTGAAAAAATGAATTGGAGTTGAAAACATACAGGGCACAAAACAGGAACAATACTGATCATAATATCTGTGTGCCTCAGATTTAAATTTTTTAAAATTATATTGACACTCAGAAATAAATTTTACTTTTTTACTAACAGCCACAAATTGTTTTGATTCTTCACAACGATACATTAATACACATTTATCACTAAATTGGAAAATGCAAAACCCCATAGAATACATATTTTTATTTTCACACTTCAGCTAATCACATTTGTTTGAAACAGCAAGAACAGCAATGCGTTGTCATTACAATTGATGATCTGAATGGTCCTTTTAGTTTTGCACATACCTTCATAATGTCTTTAAACATTCTATGGAAATGGTAACCGTACAATACAATATGATACAAGTGGCATCTTAGGTTGGACTTGTGACTTGAAGACTGTTTTTTATCCCACGAGTATAACTATATAAGGATGTATGTGTAATGTAAGAATCATAGTTAAACAACAACTTTTTTTGTTTGTTTTGGTTTTATAATAAAACATCTGGTACTCAAAAGAACTTATTGAGTATCACATTTTGGAAAACAATTTACTTAAAAAACCATCAATTCACTTGAAAACCACCTTAAATGAACCACTCATATTTATTACAAGTTTCACATTTAAAAAAAAAAACCTTAAAATGAAATTGACGAAAAATCGAACTTGCTTTTCTGCAATTTAGTGACAGTTCTGTAATTTGAGCAATCTCACCACTGGAATACCATATGTTCCTGTAATGTTCGCAGTATGATTAGAGGGGGAATTCTGCTATGAGAGAAAACCAATTAAGACACTATGAATTGGTATATTCCCCACCATGAATTGCTTCAGGCCCTCATATACTGTTCATTTTCAAAACAATGTTAATAAATGCTTTTCATTATCAACACGGTGTACAATATAGGCCATTTCTTTATTGGATCTGTTGATCCCTTAAAGGTGAACAGCTGGAGCGAATTCCAACTCATTTGAAATGAAATGTCACGGTGGCAGAGGTTTCTCCCAGGTGTTACAAACGCAGTAGCGTTTCGGGACTTTGGACGTGTAACAAAGCTGAACCAGATGTAATCAAATGGATGCAGGACACCTGTGCTCATTCATTTCACCATTGGAAACAGACAGTGCCCAACTCTCTCCGTTTCCTTACGGTCAGAAAAGGACATACAAGATAGCACCAAGAGAGGTTTGTCATCAAAACCTGCTGGCACATTGGGTATGCTTTCAGTTTGTTATCCTCATAGACAGCTATATTATCATTTTACATTCCACATTTAATTGGTTGCTCTAAATTGGTTGCTTTTCCTTTCCTGGTGCATGTCAAACTATATATATATATATGATTTGATGCTGTGTCTGTAAAACCTGATTTCTCACTAATCAAAATATGACCTGAAGTGATGAAAACCTAATGCTTATGGTGTACAGCTTTAAAGAGAAACTAGATATGGTTAGTCTCTTTCAAACTGGTTTGACCTTAAAAATTAAAGATAATACTTGTCTGGATGCCAATCCGTTCTGAGAGACCTTCCTCTCTGCCTTGCCTGGACTTTTACCCACCAATAACGAGAAAATAAATTCCCAGAAAGTGCTAAAACCTTCTTGGAAGGTCTGCAGAAAATAAATAATTTCCCTCAAACAAAACTGGAAAAAAACTCAACATTGATATCCCATTGTTGTAATGCAGATATAACAAGTATATAAAATAAGTAGTGGTTAAATCATGCCAATGCTATTTGTGATTTTAGGGGGGAATAACCAAAAAGAGTTACTTCAGTGGGGTCGACTGAATGCCGTTATGAAAAAGGGCCCAGGGACACTCACAAGCCTCTTGGAGCTCATCAGGTGTTCAATTAAAAAGATCATATTAAAATTAAAAGAGTGACTGCGATATTCAATCTGGATACATATTGAAAACAAATAGAGAATGGAGTTAGAAGTAGCCTTAGCAGCAGGTTAAACTAAATCTAATGTTTTTAATATCACTGTGCATTGTTTTTTCATAGCTTGTCTTTAAAACTCACTCAATATATTATGCATTGTGTTTATGACAAATTCCATAATTATGTGGTAGAAAAAAAATAAATCTAAAAACATTTTTAGATACTTCTGTTACTAACTAATCCCTAAGATTCAAAAAGCACCCTCTCACATAGTTTGTTTTAAAAAAACAAAACAAAAACTAAGCCCCTTATATCTAATGACCCATGTCCTAAAGGTCTCACAACAACAATATCTGACGGACTGTAAGAAGAAATACACTTTCATCTTAGCTTAAAAAAAAGAAAAGAACTTTGCTTCATTGACACGGATGATCGCAAGTCTCCTGAAAAAAACTTTAAGCCAGAAACAATTTCATCTTTCAATGTATACATTCACATTTAAGGTTTTGTATCTTTGTGTATACTTTTAGTGAGTTAGCTTCATGCTTCATTTTTACCATAGGCTTCATTTTAATCTCTTGCCAACGTTCCCCAACCCATTGGTAAAATGGGAAAACTAATGCTGGACATAAGTAGAGGGCAAGAAAACCATCTTTGACAGTCTCTGCCCTTTCTTTTATGGTAAGCTCCCCTCCGCTGCAACGTCAGCCATGTTTGTGAGGTCTTTAGGTGAACTCCTTGGTCACCTGGTCACACCGGAGTCCCTGGTCACACCGGAAATCAGGTTTTTCTTTGTGCTGTTTAGGGAGCAGGGGCTGATCACCCTGTGCTGGCAGGGGAAGCTCTTCTGCTGGGCACAGTGGGGGTTGTCCACGTCATCTGGGTCGTAAACCCCCACCATGGTGGACTCCACGCGGGACACGGTGTACATGCTGCTCTGGCGGGTCGGGTGGAAGCGGGTGGTGCGTAGCTCCAGCTCGTCATAGCTGGAGACCACGATGAAGGGGCACCATTGGAAAGCACGCTTGAACCCGGCCCGGAACCTGGTGGCCATGGGAAATACAGCAGGTTGCATAATTCTGGACTCTCGGGACGTGCATTCGTTATTGGATTTGCGATGTCATTTCTCCCACGACTTAAATCTTTGAAGTCCGTCATTTTTTCCATTTGAGGAAGTAATGACGGCATACAAACATAAACATTTCGGGAATATTTTCCAGACACAGTACATTTCTGCACCTTTAAATAATCTTATTACAGGAAGTAGCATGCCTCTCGTTATTGATGTTTTTGAGCCAGCTTTCTGTACTGGATAAAAGTATTTCTCTCTTGAAATTACTGAAAAATATTTACAATAAAGCACTCGGGTTTTCATCATACGGTCCTTGAAAGAGTGTTTGCTCTACTACTGAGGAAACTGTACTGCTGAATTTTGAAGTAAGCTCTTAGGTGGAAAATGATATTGATGTCTTGTATGCCCTGAATTTTATTAAGGCTACCATGCCACTGGTTGTGTCTTGCTTCATTGGTCCTTAAATCTCTGTCTGGCCAAGGCGGTGGAACCTACATATGTCTGAAGCTTTGCTATTGTAATTTTTAAAAACTATAAGTTATCTATAATTTCCTTTGCACTCACGATTTAATAGCAATGGTGTATGTTATTGGTATCGATCATATGTGTCATACGTCAATCATTTCCTTCAACCCATTTTAATTGGCTGTTTGTTCTTAAATCAGTTATTCAATTTTATGGGTGGGACCTTGAGAGTGGGAGTTCCTACTATTATTCTTATTATTCTTATTATTATTATTATTATTATTATTATTAGACACCAATGTGCTTTGGAAACACAAACCCACTAATGGTAATTTAAATGACTGTTTTTTACAGAATTTTATTTTTGTTGAAAAAATAAGATACATAAAGAAAAGGCTATTAAATAAAAATGAATGAAATTCAATCAGCGAGTTGTGAAAGCTTCAGAACCGCAAGTCGTGACGTCAATATTGTGTCTTCAGGTAAGGTCTGCATCCCCGGTAAAAATCTGCCACACTCACCTGCTGTTGAGGCAGCAGTAGATGATAGGGTTGTACATGGTGGAGCTCATGGCCAGCCACAGCACGGAGAGGTAGATCTGCTGGATGTACTTCCACTTGCTCAGCTGCTTGTTCAACCCCGTGGTGATGAAGTAGACGTGGTATGGCAGCCAGCAGAGGGCAAAAGTCAGAACCACGATGATCATCATCTTCACCACCTGGACAAGGACAATGTGCGAAAAGAACAGTACCGACCATCAGGTCTGTTTGGGTCTGAATTTACTCCTGAATGTGGCGTTTTCTTGCATTGACTCGCATGCACTTAGTGGTAAAATTATCCAAAGGTTCTTCCTTGCATGGATGCCCAGGTAAGCAGTTTAATCGGAATTTAATAAGGAAATTTAAATCCTCTTGATGTTGTTTTTTCTGAATTATGATGTAATACATTCACTGAGCTTTGAATTTACGGAGCTCAACAGTATAACACAAAACAGGATCCAACTGAGAGGCCACGAAGGGCATTGAGTGATATGGAGCAATAACAGACCAGGGATTAGAAGTAAATAACTCTGAAAATACCATAAAAGGTTTCAGCACGGTTAAGCAGAGATAATGTGAGGAATTACAGTTGGCAGCGCTTGACCCCCAGACCCATCAGCAGTGGAGATGCAGAGATATGTAGCGTGTCTCTGTTTGTAGTCCTATTAGCTGAAGCCACTGCACTAAGAATGAGTAGCGGAAGGTGTCAGTGCATTGGAGACTTTTGGAGACTAGGCCTCCTGAAAAGCAGTGAAAAGCTCCCATCCAGGGCACCTGACCATTAAACATTGATCTTTTCTATAGAAAATTAAACCTTAATGAAGTTTTGGAGTTCTAACCACAAAGAGGATGTGAGCTATTTAATTTGAGGTAGGTTCTTAGTTGATACTGTTATTCGAGCACAGAAATTAATCAACAGAGAAGAAAAAAAAGACCAGAAACATAGACACAATGCTTCACTGTAATATTTGGCAGAGATAATGCAGCTTGGTCTGTTTCTTAACGATTTTTAAGGTGAGCCGGGAAATTCAATTTAGAAAGGCATTGAAGCCTTTAAATTGACAAGATACTTAATGACTGGAGACTTTAACTTTAGCAAATAGCATTGCAGGTTGTTGTTGTTGTTTGCTTTGTATAATACATTTGGAATTAAACAGTCCCTGCTCACAAACACTTTGCAGTGCACCTACAATGATTAAAGAATGAATATGGATTAGTATAATTACTGTCAAACTGCAAGGATTAATTTGAATGATGAGTCGGGAGATAAATTAAACCTTCATCATAATTATTATTATTTTCTTCTGTTGAATATGTGCAAAGTAACAAGATGTCTAATTTGAAACATTAGTTGAAATGTGTTCAGTCAAATCTAACAGAACTCACATATATTATCAATCAAAGGGTGAAATAAAGACAAAAAACGATGGATTCCAAATATTGGCACTTCAAACTCCAGTACTGAGGTGTATGGACAGCTCTTTTCACAGTTGTGTTTCATAGTGTTACATTGGGAGCGAAAAAGCTGAGTAACAGATGTTTGATATCGGTAGCCAGGAGGCTCAACAATAATCTGGCTCGGGTCATTGTCTGAGTGGAGTTTCCTCTCCACACAAGACAAACAAGTTAGGTAGATTGGCAACTGCAAAATTGGCCCTGTGTGAGTGTTTAGCTGAGTCTGTCAGTCTGCATGTCTCCTGCCCTACGATGAATTGGCGTCGAGCACTGGCTGCATGCTGCCTCGCGCCCTATCTGCTGGGTAAGGCTCTGGCTCCCCTCGACATCCTGAATTGGATGATTAGAAAATGAATGACCTAATGTCTGTCTTATGTTCTTGGCTTTCTGAGCGTGTTTCCTTGTCAAAGCATTTGATTCAGTTTGGTTTGGTTCTTAGATTAGCACCATCTTTAAACTCATTAACCTCACATGAAACCCATAATGAGAAAAACAATACAGGTGCAATGGTGGGCTGGAGGGTCATGTGGTGCTGGCATGGGAAGTCTTCTATTCTGTGCTCTGAGCTTTCAAAATGGTGAACAGCAAGGCTACAAGGACTAATCAGTTTTGATGTACTGCTACTTAATGGACAGAGGCTACCGGGTAAAGAACTAAGGTAACAGGAACTCTCTTCTCTGGAAAAGCATAGCCCTTTACATCATTGTAATGAGTCCTTCACACATTATGATTTCTTCCAGCAGAAACTTACAAGTTGTACATTACATTCGATTTCCACTACTAATTCTCTACCAATGATATTTAACCTTGAACTTCTCTGTGGTACGCCAGTGCGTGCCTGGTTCAAGAGCAGCCAGAGTCGGGGAGACAGGGAGTAGGGGAGACGTGGGATGGATTATCTCCATTTATTGGGAATAGCAGCCAATTCCCACAAAAAGACTCAATCAGTATAGATTTAGCATTCAACTGCCCCCCCAGCCAGCTCTACTACTGCAATTTAAATGCTTCACAATTGCAAGCAAGTTCTCTTGTATATTACAATTAGTTAAACCGCACTCAGGTGCATACTGAGGTCCTGGCAGTGGGGCTGGCCCCAAAGCTCACCTGTCCATCAGGACAGGCATGGGTGTGTCCCCAGGGCTTTAGGGTGTGGCTCCTGGCAGTGTGCCACATGCCCCAATTGCAATGGCTCCAGGAAAAAAGTTATGTTATCTGTATTTTTTTTCACACTGTTCAGCACAAAACCTACATAAAACATTATTTTATGTTTTAAACTTATGATTGTGAATAAAGCAGAATATCTTTTTAAGAGCATATCTTTTGCTTGCAGAAGCTCATTTATATCAAAATATACCCATTGATGCCTATAAGCTTAACTGACAAGTACATAAAATAAATAAGTGAATCAATGTTCAGAAGAAATTGCTAAACTTTTTTTGTTAAAAGACACTGAAAATGTATATTTAACAACAGTGAAAGTTTCCAATAGACAAATTGTGCATATTTCATTAAATGCCACAGCAACCACTAATCAACTGAAGAACTTTGGGACCCCATCAATGGCAAATAAAAGGGCAATGTCAGGATAAAAATCAGAAAGCCTGTTAGAAAGTGATTAACATATCAAAAACAGACTGCAAGTTTGGCAACAAAACAATAAGTTCCAATTCTATGTCTCCATTATAATTCAATCTTAACCTTTTAATTTAATTTAAGCACTCCACACTGTATAGTTAAACTGCAGTTTTAACTAAATGAGTCAACAAGAGAACTTACCTTCCTCTTGGCTATGAGCTGTTCGTGGTAATTGCCTGATGTATCCCCAGGGATCTCCCCTCCCCATAAAGTCATTCCGACAATGGTGTAGGTGATGCCCATCACCACTAGGGGCAGCATATACACCAACACAGTCACAATGATATGATACCTGAGGAATCGACAGAGAGAAAAAACATGAAGAAGAATTGACTTTTGATCCATTTAGAGCATATTAGATTCAAGCAAAGATGACTGGCGACTGTCACCATGCATTCATTCAATTTCTCAAACTGCTTATCCTGTTGAGGGTAGACTGTTACCAATGTATTCTAAATTCAGCACCTGGGTGAATGTTACCGTAGGCTGTTACCAATGTATCCTAAATTCAGCACCTGGGTGAGGGTTACTGTAGACTGATACTAATGTATCCTAAATTCAGCACCCGGTTGAGGGTTACCGTAGACTGATACTAATGTATACTAAATTCAGCACCAGGGTACAGCACCATTTACAGGGTGTCATTATTATCTTTAAATTATTTTATCGCCTTGTTGTATTGACATAGTTATTTCTTAAAAACACAGTTTATTTCATAAATTGAAAAGTTGTGTTCTTCTACTTCTTATACACCTAATAGAAAATATCTATTTTTACATAATTTATTCAAGTAAAAAAAAATCAACGAAGCAGTCTAGATTACTGTTTGGCAATAGTCCAATACATAATCATTTAACGGCTCCCACCCAGAGTTAAAATATCAGCCTCATCAATTAAGATCACATGGAAAAATCTAAATGTGGTGAGTAAATTTGTAGGCAAATCGAAAAATGTACCTGGAGTGCATTAATAAATTACATTTTATTTTGAGAAAAGTGAAATGGGAGGAGCTCACATGAAGGAGTCCTCAGAGGGGCGTGGCCAGGCCACAAAACACAGTGTCCTCTGGGGAATCTTCTTAGTAGTGGAGTAGAAACACAGGGGGAAGGCCAGAGCCACAGCCGAGACCCAGATACAGACGATCACCACCTTAGTCGCCGTCGCAGAAAGTCTAGGCTTCAAGGGGTGGATAATGGCCATGTACCTTTACGATAGGGATATCAGCACAATCTGGGGTCAATGAGTATTTTTCAAAAATCACATATTTTCAGCTGGTTAGTATGATATGAAGGCAAATACGCTGAACACATTTTGATGAATGTCATCATCTGTTGTGATACAACTAGAACATTTTTACAGAACATGCAGCCTGCCAGATCTTTTATATCATCTTTCATCTTCGATCGGCTACATGCTATTTAAATTTTTAAAAATTCAATAAGTAGCATATTTTTATTATTTTAGTTAAAAATCTGGTAATTACCAGTGATCATTAACTGGTATATTACTATGCAGACTTATGCTTAAAAAGTGTCAACCATAATTATTGTACATGTGCTTAACTTTATGGACGTTTTACATTTAAAAAAATAATTTTAATCACAGGTACATGATAAAAATTAATCTACTTGTACGCTTTAATGAAACAAACTAACGCAAATTTTATACCTGCAAAAGCATGAAAGTGTCAAACACTCATGTTATTCTTTACACTCTTCACATGTTACATCCTCGCTCTTGTTTAAATTATGAAAATGTAGACAGCTAACAGAACAGCAGACAGCAAAAAATAAAAATTGTAGAATAAGTGTCATTACCTTTTTAATTCCATTATTTAATCAAATAAAACGGGAAAAATAATACCTTTTTCCCCCAAAACAAATAGTACAAAGTAGAAAGTAGAAAGAATCTTAAACTCTCTATTGTTGCGCTGGTATGATATAAACGTTTGGCCAGTTGAATAACAATTGCCAGAGTGAATCAATATGTTCCAGTTTATGGCTGGGACCAAATACAAAGTTAGGCAAACCGCTAATCGTACTTTTGTTTCTTTTTTTATTGGTAGAAGAAATTAGATATATACAAAAAAAAAAAAAAACTATTAAATGCAATATTATTATATGCTATTAGAGGGTTGTCAAAGTTTTGATTTGGTCCCAGCCTAAGTGCCAGTCAATGCATGGAAATCAAAGCCCTTTTTCGTCTTTTTTGAGGAAATTGTGATCCCTGGAGCACTCCAAACAAATTGCTTCTCAGCTGCAACTATTTTCACCTTGCTGTCTGACACTTCACATATGTTGATACAATACCAAAGTGAGGGGAAGCAGATCTCAAGCAGCACACCAGTGGTGGTCTAGCAGGTTGTTGTTATTGAAACACATTGCATCAGATTTTGATTGACATTTCACATAACAAATTCTGCCACTGACAAAAAACAAACGATTACGAAAAGAGCAGCTGTAAAAAGCCCTTTTAAGTGTAAATCAGTATCTCAACAGGTTAGCTCCGCTCAGACAAAGTATATATCTACATATCATTTAAATTTTCTCGCAGTCTGCAGTGAAGTTCTCATGCACAGAAGTTTTAATTTTATATTTTAAATACCTTTATAATTTTTGAATAAATATTTCTATCAATGAATAAATGGTAACCAAAATAATATATACATATATTTTAAAATATATGTTAACATGAGAGAGAGATCAGAGAAAGACACTGTTCACCAATGACAGTCTAGATAAGTGTGTCAAAATGTTGATTTTGATATAATCACTCCTCTCTTGTTCTGTATTTAAGAAAAATTGCAAAAAAATATTCACAAATTTACCATTAAACAAGTTAGTGGTCTCAAAGTACATTCCTCACTAGAGCAAAAACTGAATATTCTTTTGTTTGTTTGTGTTTAAATAAAAAATATTATCTAACCAGCAAAGACAAACAATAGCTGTTGCCAAGCCTTGAGAGTTGCAAACTTTCCAAGCGCTATTGGACTAAAGACAAAAGGCAAATGTGAAAACGTATAGAAATAAATGTTTACAAAAAGAAATAAAACGATGTCATCAACGTAACACAAAAGCCGTCTCATGAGGTAAGGCATTTGCTCATGAAAGGAATCCTTGAATGAGGAACAACATCTAGAAAGAGACATCAGTAAGGCGTCATTGCAGACTGAGGACCACAGTAAGTTGTTCACTGATCAGGTGTATCTAATAAAAAAATACATTTTGCACTGCTATCTTAGGATGCAATTCTGTATTGTTGGTGCAGTACGGTCAAGTTCACCACCACCCCCCCCCCCCCCCAGGTTGGTAACTGTGTCATCCTCAAAATAAACAACGCCCTGCAGGGTCGCAGCTCACAGCAGCACACCAACACCGTGACGAATGAACGCAGGAAGGTAGCTACATGTCTGATGAACTTCATTTTATTTTATTTGTTTTAGACGGGAACAGTATACAGAGATATTCTTCAATGTTAATGGCTATGCTTCATGTGTACCACATGTCTATCAACATTCAAAGGCACTCCAACTGTAATACATTCTACATTGTGCTGGTGATCGTACTGCATAACATGTATGGACTGTAATGACACACTCGGTTTTAGCTGGACTGAAGAAGAAAAAAACTGACACATTATTCTAAATGCCCCTTCCTCTCTAACTGTGATCCCGACAGAAAAAACTGAGAAATATAGGGAACAGAATCCTGGAGAAATCGTTTCTTTCCAACTCCCGGATAAAATATTTGGAGGCAAACATGGGTGATGCAGATGAAAACAAAAAAATTACAATCACACAACACCTTCTACCACACGAGCACACTGACCGCTGCATCGTGAAAAACGCGCAACGCGTTGGGTCCAGCGTATATTATTTGTCATTGACAAGTGAGTGTCGCTGTTTATACATACACCATTCGGTTTTAGCAATAGAAATTCTTATTGAACTCGGACACGTTTTCGCACAGCCTCTTCAACTAGTTATTACGTTGCAACTATCGAGGAAAGAGGGAAGATAAAATAAAAACAAATGATAAAGGATACATGCGCGTAGATTTAATGCGCGTAGTTTTACACTCAATTTAGTCATAAAGCATTTGGGGTCTTTAAGATTTTTTATGGTTCTTTAATCGTATTTCTTTATTTATTGTTTGAGGCTGATGACAACGCGTGATACGCCGTATTCTGTAAAATACACATTCAGTGGGCTACTGTGTAAAAATATTATAAGAAAAAGGAACAATTCCACACGTATTACTGGTTTCAAACTTGCTTTGTTTGAATGCGATTAATGTCCACAACAGCTAATCTTATTTCTAATTTAAATATTGAGTTATAGGCTATTTTCACAGGAGTCACTGGGCGCAGGTTTCTCTTACCTGTCAACAGCTATGGCAGTCATCGAATAGATGCTGGCAAAAACCGCCGTGACGGGAAAAAAGTTGTGAAACTTGCAGTAGGAGTTACCAAAGTACCATTCCCCATGAGCGGCGTAAATGAAATTGATCAGAGTGTTGAAAGCAGCCATCGAGGCGTCTGAGAAAGCCAAGTTAAGCAAAAAGTAATTGGTGACGGTTCGCATTCTCTTGTGCGCCAAGATTATCCAGATGACAATCAGATTCCCAAAGACTGCCACAGCCAACACTAAACTGTAGGCGATCGACCATAGTGCTATTTGCCACGGCGGCTGAACAAACTGGTTAGTAAAGTTCGTCGTCGTGTTTGATCCATTCATTGATACTGCCATTTGAAAATAATTCCCTTTCGTACTATATATATAGAAATAAATTTACTTCAGAGAGCGTTCGAGGGTTCGCTCCGCAATTCCGGAGAATTCAGGTGCTTTGCTGTTGTTACCGCCGCGATCTATTACGGAAAATAATCTAGAGATTAGAAGTGACACAATTTAAACTCCAAATAGATGGTCTTTCTTTGGAAACAATGTTAATATAGAATTGCAACAGTTTGTAATGAAAATTTGCGGCGGACTGCTAGCACGCATCTCTCCCGAGAAGGTTAGGCTACAACACAGATAGAATACCGGGCATCTCCCCACCCTCCTGATGAAAATCAAAGGTAAAAGCGAGAGTACCGCATCACTCGTCGTATATTGTCGACGTCTACAATGGCACCATAGTATATTCATTCAATATGCATTCTAGTGTTATTTATATTAAACACAATAAAGAATCAGAATCAAAATATTCCGCACCTAAAAAAAATTTTTATTCTACACGATATATATGGTAACCAATTTTTATGCTAAATAACTGACTTGCTGGTTTACATTCATCAGCTGGAAGAGGCAAGACAATTGAATTTCCCTATTGTATTGCAGACCTGAATTGATTTTGAAGACCAAAGGGAAGACAATTGATCTGAGAAAGTAAAGAAATTGCAGGGAACCTAAGGCAGACAGACTTTACTTGTTAATACTGACAGTTATTTTCAAGTACATGGCTGGTTAATTTTTGTGGAACAAATACTTTAAGAAAATTAATACAAATAGACCATGTGCTTTTTGGATGGTACAGGAGACTTCCTTGAGGTTGAACCATGATGACCTGGTGGAATAGGGAGGCAGCACCTGGAGGCAGTCCCCGGAGGCAGCACCCGAGGCAGCCTTGAATCTAGGGCCAAACTAAACTGAGTGGGGTGTTTCTGATAGAGATCCATCTGAAATCCTTAAGGTTTTTGAGCTATCTCTGTACGGGAAAGTTGTAAAACTCACAAAAATATTTATTTACATTTTTTTGTGACAGTCACGTGTTATTCATTGACTGAGAAAGTCTAATACTGAATGTAATGTGTTCACTGTACATTCTTTTTGCTGTTAGAAATATAGCGAATAGTTGCATCCCACGCCATTTCTACATGATTTTGACAGTTGACTTTGATTACATTCATAGTAGAATTTGTTTCAATTTGTACAGACAAGGAAAACAGTCACCAGAGCAAGTAGGTCACCATTCATCAATAGTTAACGATTCTTTGTAAATAGCTGGTTGTAGTGTCTGATGCGGCATTTTTTAAATGTGTTTGTTTTACGTTAACTGCAGACCTATATGTAGGATTCTATACTAAGAAATATCGCTTAGAACAATAGTCATATTTTTCCCTTAAATATAAATATTTAGTTGTCAGCTGTTAGTCTTTTCCTCTGAATGCATTACACTATTCTAGTTGTTTCTATAGAAACACAATTATATATTGAAGGTATTCAAAGTCTGAAGCCCTAAAGATGTGTAGTAATGTTTATCTATTGTACTTTTAGTCTTTCCAAAGAAGACGTGCAACGTTTAGCACCTTTTTACACTTTTAGGTAAACGTCTGCCAAAAAAACTCCTGGTGACCCAGCTCTGGGCAGACACGAATTGCCTGAACACACACTGTTTGACTCTTTTTTTGGAATGCCAATAACAGTCTGGTAAACATCTCACCAAGCTGGGTCATTGAGGATTATTTGTTGGATTTCTTAAAACACTGTTGTCCTTTTTTTGGATTGACATTCTGGAGTGAATGAAGAAGTAATTAATATAACTAACATGCCAATCATCAATACTATTCCAAATTCAGTGTAAGCTTCAATTTGTTTTAAGCACTTGTCTGAAGATCTTAATCTACGCACTAGTCCCAGCTATTTCATTTGTGTATCATTTACAGTGAAATCACAACTAACCTAACCGGATGAATTTAATTATGTTTAATTATTTTCAGTCTAATTTCGCCTATAACAGTTGCACTGGAAAACGTTTACACTAGTAACACTACATGCAGATATCTCATGCGTGGCTTTTGCAGTATGTTTTTTAATGCTATAGTAAAACACATATCTGCTAAGATACTAGCTCTCTTGCTATATTTTATGTGGGTAGGTTTTTTTAAAGTTTTTTTTTTTTTAATGAGTGTTCATGCAGTCGCTGTGTTAAATTTTATTAATTATTTTCACACTCCTGTGGGGCTTTGATTAACCCTGTGACTGAATAACTAGATTAGACATAATTAGTTTTAAAAGCAAATCTCCATATTAGTAATTAAAAATAAAAATAATTTCCCCTTACTTATCAGTATGATTAATTCATCCAGAGGGTAGGGAAAAAAATGGACAAAAAATGATTAATATTTTGATGTAACCCATTTAAAAATAATTCGATATTCAATGAATTTCATAGTAATTCCAATGCTGACTCCCAACATGTCTCTGCTAAAAAAGGTACATCAATACGAGAGTTTCTAAAGCAACAGGGGTGATCTACTTTGAAATAGGTCAAAGTGAAGGCGTCCAATTTGCTGGTGGGTCAATCAAAGAAATAGTAAAAGGATTTAATGTGTCGCGGGAATAATCTTAAAACCCATGATGGTGTATGCCAAACAGGGCAAAACTGCATCAGGAAAGAGGAACAGAGGCTCAAGTCCAAGCTGACCTACAGGGATAGACGGACACACAACAGGATAGCAGCTAAAAACCAAAAAACAGTCATTACAGAAATTACCCCAGAACTAAATCCACACCTCAAAAAACTGTATGTTATGCTGATATTTTAAGTAGGGCTGCCATTCCAAGACCGCTTGTCACCAAGGCCAGTGCGCATCAATGCATAAACAGGTGTAATGAGCTCAAAACCTGGACCTCCTGATCAGCGGAAGAAAGGGACAATATCTTATGAGTCATATTTTTATATTTTTTCCTGTATATCTGTGTATATCTGTATGGGTTTATTTTTTGGAGAAACCAAAAGAAAGCCTTCTACCAACACTGCCTCTTCCTTCTTGAAGAAAAATATCCCATTAGAAACAATATGAGACTTATTACAGTTCTGTAAAATGGGTTGAAGCTGTTCTGAAGTCAAAGGGTAGCCCAATACCTTGTCAGTCCACAAAAATGCATGGATTATTTAGTCACCTCCTGTATGTAAACATTACTTTTAATCAGAATGGACTGGTACCGTTTTTATCATCTACTGTACATTGAAAAGTCTTGTCTTGCAGTCAGGACAACACGATCTACAGGTTTCACAACAGAGGGCATGCTGTATGGGACTAGACATTGAATTTGTCATCCAGAATGACAGTACATGCCCAACTGGGCCTTCGTCTCTGTCACTGTAGCAGTGGCTTCCGGAGGCTGAGCCTCCGTCTCTGTCACTGTGGCAGTGGCCACGGTGTTGCATTCTAAGTGCATTTTGAGCATTGACTTACTTCTCTTTCCCTGGTAGCCACAACATTTCAGCTTTCCACGTTATGTAGGGGCAGAGCAGTGTTTTTGTTTCATTTAGTGGGGAGTAAAGTGTTTACAACCCTTCCCTCGAACAGTGGACAACCCGTTATTGTTTGCGTGCAAGCTTTTATGTGTTGAGTCATACTTGGGAGTAGAATGGCCGTATTCTGTAGCAGCACGTGTCACTGATCACAGACTGGCATGCAGCCACATGCTAATGGAAGAAGCTGGCTGACTTTATTTACTTCTCTTATGACTGACTGAATGCACCCACGTACAACTGCAGCGTCGTGTTTCCTCGTCAAAGGGCAGCAGTAAATGCGATTGACAGCAGAACGGTACAGATTGCATGGCTGTCACTTTTTATTTGGAGAGGCAATGGATTCTATCTGCCATTGCATTAAGGCTGATTATGTATAGGGGTTTTTTTCCGTCTTAAAATCCCTTTGATAAATTGTGCATTAATGTTCACTTAGTTTCTCAATTCACACTCTTACACTTACAAGATGACATTAGTATTTCACATGATTATATATCTCTATATCTGATTAAATATACTCCAGAAAGATGGAACCATCAATATCCGGTTTCCTTGGTCGAAAATAGCAGCAGCTGCTAAATTAAGTTGGTCAGACATCATTAGTTACAAAGCGCATTACATTTATAGACAAATAAACAGGGAAAGCTCTGTAATCGAAAAACAACTGAATTTTTCATTCATTGCGCACAGCACACACAAAAACAAATAAAACACAGGTCTCGGATTTTCTCAGGGATTTCACTCGAAGTCCCATGCTTCACGGGAATTTCCTGAAATGTATAAACCAAAGCATCACATACCTCAGTGATGCCAGTGATGATGTTTTTCTCTTCGAAAAGAAAACAACTTCCTTTTCACACTTTCGGTTAAAATCTTTATCCTCAGCTGTGGACATCACACACTAATGTCAGGCTTCAGTGGTCTGGCAATGAGCTGTCTTTGTGGCTGACAACATATATATTTTCACCCGATGGATTGACCATGCTGAAAATACAACTATGCCTGTTGCAGAGAATAGGACTGGCTTCACTGTAATAAAGTATTTTTGAAGCTGCCAAGACTTCATAAGACACTCATAATGTGATATTTTAAAATCTGATTTGCTTCAGAGCACACAATGTAGATTGTGGCAGAACATATTTTTATGAATATGTAGAGCAAGTTAAACGCATTAGAATAAACCTCTTCATTTTATGTGTCATATAAATTCATATAAAGTATTGTTTTCCTTTAAAAAGAGAAGCAATTTCACCAGTTGGGGTTTAATTTAAAAAAGTGTATTCATCAGAATCTCACTGCAAGGTTATTTTTACACCACACGTGTTATTTGAAAGGTGGAGTAAAACACATGTAAAACCTGAACTGTTGGCAGAACTGGAAAACTGGCTGCTCATTGCATTGGCTGAATTACCTGATCAAGTGAGAATTCCTCTGTTCATGTGCCCTGATTTTGGGATTTCTCATAGACACTTTGATTCAGTGTTCAGAAAGACATGTGCAGGAGACTAAATAAATAGTTGTTGATGCGTTGATGCGTTGATCACATAATGAGATGTTTGCTTTGAGTGTTTTACCTCTGGATATGTTTGTTTCAAAGTATATTAAAATTTAAGAATAAAAGCCACAAACTGACTCTTCACCTCGATCGGCTATTGAAAGTCTTACCTCATCCGCGCGACACTTGACTGCCATCTAGTGCACAGTCCAATATACCCCAAACCAAAAGCATTCGCTGAATTACAACACAATACATTGATGAATGGCTCCCACGCGAAACTCAATCGGAGTAGCAACTTCTGATTGCAAAGTATAGTGTAGTGTAGTTTAAACCGGGCGTAACTCGGTTTTATAATTCAGTAGTTTATTTTTTACCCATTTAAAAAAAACAGAGATACACTTGCATCGTTTGAATATTCTCTTCTGTATTTCAGGAAATCCAACATTGCACTTGGTCTACATGTCGAAGCTATTGGGTTACCAACAATAGCCTTTAACCCTTTTGTATCCAGCTGTTTACAGCGGTCAAATATGATTGTAATTTCCTCAGCTCGGTCCGTGAATAGATGTAATAGGTGAAAGCTGTAGATTGTATTTCGGTTTAGTCGCTGCCATCCACAGCATATCTATTTCAATTTCAGTTTGATAAGATGTTACCGTCGAGGTCATGAGACCATTGTTGACGTAGCATCTTGTCCAAAGTATGTGATAGCTCTGGGTATAAGGAACGATGAATACGGACATACTATTCATTATTAGGTTTTCAACTGTCTGTATGTTTTAGTTTGTTTGTTTGGTGCTCGTGCACTGGGTAACCACAGTACTATGGATTTCTTTGGAAGAAACAAGGGGGTGTCAGAACCTAATTAAACACCTGACAAGTTATAACAGCTTTGCCCTAGTATTTCATTGTCTTAGTGCCTAAAATTCGGCTCATATTTAATTGTGCCTCAGAAAATTAAATAAATTAGAAAAAATGCTGACAGCCAACAGAATTAGATAATAATGTAAGGGAGATGTTGTATCTGTGAACAGTTTGTTCTCTGTGCGGTAGGAAGGAGGAGGGTGTTGGGATAATGGATGTTCTCTGATAATGGATTAAAGAAAGAGAAGACAACCGGTCAGTTTGAACAAAGGCGGAGCCCGTTAGGAGCATGTGATGGCTTGCAGTCGCGAAGGATGGATTTTGCCATTTTAAAACATAAAATGACTGGCTTCTTGTGCAGTGTGTCTGAAGAAATCAATGTCACAACCATGCCCTTTTACTGCCTGATCCCAGAGTCCCAACCTTTAGTCCAGTATCTACTCATTGCTCCAACCAGTAACTGTTGGAAGATGGGCAGCGAGCTTTTGGGCTGAAGTTTGTGTTTATAAAATTTATTTTTGAATTATTTTTTCAGAAATTATTTGTGAAGTGAATGAGGACCTTATTATTCATGCTGTGACAAACCGCTGTAATTATTTTCTGAAAACTCTTGCAACATTGAAAATGTTTGTGTGTGTGTAAGACACTTCGCTAGTATAGTAAATATATAGTAATAGTAGTATAGTACAGAATAGGATTTCTCATCCCAGGGTTTAGAAGATCATTTGGTACATCGTGCAAGAGTTGGACAAATATCTGACCTAATATACATTAGCTCAGCTAATAGATTTGAATTGAACTAAAACCCACAATGTTGCTGTCCTATAGTGATCTGTTAATTTGTTCAATTTAAGAAAATACTTTTAAAAAATCTTTTTAGAACTTAAATTCTGCCTTTTTTATGCATTATTTATTAATAAAGCCAGTTCTGTCTCTGATGTTGATATTTTTTCATTATCACTTGTGTTTAATTTTTCCTCAAACATAAAATATAAAAACACAACCCTTGTCTTTTGACAATCTTTATTTTTCTGATAGAACTTAAGTTTTAAGCGTCCAATAATAGTACCTGATAATACATTTTTAATATTCAAATCAGATTGTCTTTTATAATTGAAATGATAAATTGTAAAAATTTCAAAATCATATTTGGGACCAAAAACAGCTCATGACCACACATACAAAAGCAGTATAAAAATACTTTAGAAAATTACAATCAATAACTCTTTACATGGAATGTTGCATTAAAACACTTAAGCATAATTCAGTGTGTGTACACACACAAACACGCACACATAAACACATAGAAAATGTATCAGCAAACATACGTACATACAGAAACATACAAAAGCAAACACACACCACAAATTCAAATATCAATGCTTCTTCTAAAGATACAAGTAGTTTCCACACAAGTACATGAACACATAGCAGTAATAAAAGTGTTTTTTTTAGTTGTTTTTTTCCCCACTTTGGCCTAAGTCATCCAGTTGGCTTAGATACATACATCGTAGATGATTTGACATTCAAACCCAACTTTAAAGAAAAGAAGAAGAAAATTCTTGTGACTAAATTCGAACTAAAAAACATTGCAGGTCAATGCAAGGGCGTTGAATACTGAGATGTAGTAATACAGGAATATATACTTCTGCTGCTGGAAAATGTTGCTCAAACTCCAAGCAAAAACTGAGCTAACCTCTACAGCCTGTAAGTGAGACAGTTCACTTGGTTATTTTTCACAATTTCACTATATAGTTAATACAGTATGTGTGTGACCAAAACAAAGAAACTATAAAGTAAACGTGTCCCCAACTTACACTTCATGCCAGCTATGCGTATATAGACCTAGCGGTAGTAACTAGTACACTACTCTGTCGTGTTTGTTCTTGATAAACGTTTTATTTAATGGGAACTGCTCCTCAAACAACGATACTTACAGAACAATCAAATCAATTATCTCCAGCCTTTTCCTGTCAAGGTATTTCATGTAGAGCAGTGGTTGCTATCATACATATTTTAAGTAAAGGTCCAGAGTAGGATCTTTGTTGATGGGGGTTGATATATATATTTTGTCTTCTGGGGATCACCCGCAACCCTACAGAATGTCTGGGCAACCCAACAGATGTCCTTGAGACCCTGGAGATGGCATCCACAAATGTAGGGTTAATTTGGTGACTGAATAATCTGATATGTGAGTAACTACTATAATTTGTATGTATATATGACATTTAAAATGGCAGCTTAATGACAAATGCATGTATCACATGTAGCTCATACACTTAGCATTAAGGGTAAAAAATACTAATGAAATGTTAGCATGTCGGGAAAATCTGCATACATTCTGTACTGCCAACAACACTCTTTTGGACATAAGAACCATATGAATTACCGTGCAATACTGTCAAGCATCTATACTGTAATATACTGTGTCCAGGAGTGAGCAGCAAGTTTCTTGTAATAATGTTATAACAGTCGCTCATGTGCAAAATCAACCCGTTGCACATATTTATAATAATGTCTTCAGGAAAATAATTTCTTAATATTATCTTTAGATTAATTTATGTGCAAGTATTTTAACAGTCAATCCCATTTAATATGATTATTCAAAACAGTGACCAATTATCCACGCTATTTAACTAGTATAATCCTACAAGTAATTATCTTTTAAGCCATATACGTTAGCATTATTATCTCCTCTGGGGCTTTGTAGCTACGGTTTACATATAATCGATATATTAACCAATTAAGGGGTAGCGGTCAAGATACACTGTTTATGTCTATATCTATGTGCTGTATATAGGTATGTACACAATACGAGGAATGGAAATGGGTATATTGACATGGTGTAACCTAAACTACCAGGCCTAGTGACCAGTCTCACTTTTTAGATATTATGGAGAGATAATCTAAAAATACGTATTGTATAAATGGATATAACAGTCTGTGTTTGATCACGTGAAAGATCACTTTAATTCTTCATCATGTATATTTGGCTATAAGTTATATATGCTTCCTGGTTGTGTCAGCTCCTTGAGAAATTCCCTGTGTGTGTGTGTGTGTGTGTGTGTGTGTGTGTGTGTGTGTGTGTG
>JAOVYW010010384.1:5550-60122 GCA_025775045.1 Hiodon tergisus
TGTGAATGAGGACAGAGAAAGACTGGCCTAGCTGTGGATTACAGAAAGAGAAAGACTGGCCTAGCTGTGAATGAGGAAAGAGAAAGACTGGCCTAGCCGTGAATGAGGACATAGAAAGACTGGCCTAGCTGTGGATTACAGAAAGAGAAAGACTGGCCTAGCTGTGGATTACAGAAAGAGAAAGACTGGCCTAGCTGTGAATGAGGAAAAAATAGACTGGCCTAGCTGTGAATGAGGAAAGAGAAAGACTGGCCTAGCTGTGGATTACAGAAAGAGAAAGACTGGCCTAGCTGTGAATGAGGAAAGAAATAGACTGGCCTAGCTGTGAATGAGGACAGAGAAAGACTGGCCTAGCTGTGGATTACAGAAAGAGAAAGACTGGCCTAGCTGTGAATGAGGAAAGAGAAAGAATGGCCTAGCTGTGAATAGCAGAGAATGAGAGAAGGGTTAAATCGACAGCTTCAGAGTTTTATCTTTGGTGTAATAATATACAAAATCAGTTACCTAATAATATTGTTGTTGTGGTGTTCAGGGAATGAACAGCCTCGCTATAACGTTTATTTTTAATTTTTAAAGCAGCCTGTATTTCTACAACACTCTTCTCACATTCCGGCTATTTGGCTAGCTAGTTACAGGAACTGACAAAATGAAAGTTAGTTCAGTGAAGTTGGTTAGCTAGCTATATCTGTTTTGTGTTTAGAATTCAGTATTTTATCTCTGTTATTTGTGAGTGCCAAACGTTTGCTGTGTTTTAAGATGATAAGATGATAGCTATACATTTAGTGTGACTATACCGTTACCTGGCTGGCCGTTACCTTACCTGGTTACCTGGCAAATGTTGCATTCTGTTTAGAATTGGAACGGATTTGTTTAATTTGTTTTTGCATTGCTTTTCAGAAGTCAGAGATCCTCCATCACTGGTAAAGCACTTGTTACTGGATCCATCTCAGAGTTACCAACGCATTTCTCTTGTAGTTATGCCCAAAAAGGTATTGCCCCAATGCAATTCAATGGCAGAGTCAGCAGTGCTCATGGCCAAATGAGGCTTGAATCCCCTGTTCTAAAATTCCAGAGTGATTTATTCTAAAATTGCTTTGAAAAACGCAAATTCAAACCTTGATCCTTGAAATTGACAATGACTTTGCTAGCTGATGATGAAATGACATGAAATGACATGGCCACATTGACATTTGGTGGGCTATAAATATATATATATATATATATATATATATATATATATTTAAACAGCGTTTCTTATATCTATGAAAGCAATAGCCAGATTTAGCTAGCTCACATCTTATAGAATAAAAAAATGTATAGGTTAACAATGAGCTAAAATGAAAACTATTCCATTATATTGTAGCAAATGTCTTCGCTAGGCACAGAGGAGTCTGAAGATGGTTTTGTCATTTTAGTTCTGCTTCAAAGCCAGTTTTATGGGGTGCCAAAAGCAACATAAATTAGTTATTTTTACTCAACAATTATTTGCAGCTGCAATCTAACAAATTTGTGAGTATGTCCTTGTTTATTTGAAGAGTGATTAAAGTGCTGTTCCGTGGAGTTTGTCCGTCTGTGAATCGGTTTTACCAACTGACCAAAATGTAATCCTCCAAATGTTGGCAATATCCTTTTCAATGGTCGACACATTTAAAAAATGTCGCAAAAATTTCTAAATATTTACAGCATTTTATATAAATATTTAACTTTTGAGGCAATGATTTGATATTTGATAAATAATGACAGACATTCAGAAATATGGTGAAAACTTTGTAGTTATTGTTAATGTGTGACAAAATTCAGTTTTTACATAAATATGAGTATATACATTTAAAAATGACTGATTTGTGCTGCATTTGGCACCCCATATAATATTGTTTGTCACAAATGGAAAGGGATTGGTGACGGCTGTAATAAATGACTGGTGAGAGGCATACTGGCAAATTCATTCCTTGGCACAGTTTAGGAGGTAAATAGAGAAAATATTCTGTGCTTGCATCTGTATCACCCCTGCCAAAGCTTGCCTCTTTGAAACTCTAATAGGCTTATCTCTACGTCCATCAGCTGTCACTCTCCAAAAGAACAGAACAAACGAACAAATCATTCATTAACTCAGGCATAACTGAAACATTTCTTATCTTATCAGTCATTTTGGTTGAGAATAGTTTAATGTTTCATACTAGCATTTATAGGAAATATCGAATTTTACAAAAAATATATAATTTTTTCTGTATTTTACAGAAATATTTAATATCAGCTCTGATGTTTATTTAATGCTTTATAAAATGTGTTACAGCTGTTTATTCAAGTTTTATTTATATAAAGCAATGGAAACAATGGAAACATTGGATCGACCAAAAGCCTCCAAATTGGATCTGCCCAACCACAGCCGCACACCCTGGAGTCTCTCCTCTTTCCTCTTCAGATTTTAGGGAATACTCTGCGTTTGACTGTAGCCCTGCTGTGAATAAGGGAAAGGCCAAGATTGTGGCCAAGCTGTGAATGGGAGATACTGTGTCCAATTGGGTTTCCTGCTGTTAACATTTTCAGTAAAAATCACTGAGAGGGGTTTAGTTTATAGTTGGCCCTCGAGGGAATAAGTAAACCTCTGTCCGGACCACAGGTCCTTTAACTGTATTCTTTGGACGTCATCATTCTCTTTTCAACAGCCGGACACATTCTTGGCCAGGACTGTCGCCACAAGAAGGAAGTTGTAAAGCCAGAGTGCCTCTCAGTCAGGGAAGACCCAGTCAGTCACGGGTGACGCTGCTCCGGAAACACGACGGCATGGTCCATCCCACCTGACACAGGACACACAAAAGGATCATTGGTGCTAATTCATAGAATGGACTTGTTTGTCTACATTTGTCCACGAAAGAACCCCTATTTGCCCATTTCTCAGCCAGTCTCATTGTCAGCATAATATCTTTTTAGAATGTTAGATATATAGATCCCTACCACCCAAACAAGGAGAGGTTTGTTCATACGGTGTGTGACATTATAAGTGACACGTTTGTGATTGGGCCTTGTTAATGATGTGTTTATTTCCCCAGCTCTCCAGAAGAATAATCTAGCAACTCAAACCATTAATTAAGTATCAGCAGCTGGCTGAAGGCCTGCAGAATCACTCATTTGACACGCTTTTTTATTGCAGTCATATAGCCAGGGTTGTAAATGCCTGACCATCTGAACATTGTTTTCTGTTGTCTGGACCACAACATTCTCACAATGCTCCTGGGAGGAGCATTGGATATATGTCAGACAGACATCAATGTACTCATTGGGACAGACCTGAATGTACTTATATAGCTCCAGAGCTTTTTTGGTTGAGTCACACTGGAAGCACTCTGATTGGCTGACAAAGGCACAGAGAAACAACGAAGCACCAGGATTGGCAGACCAGGATTTCTTTTATGTGGGCCCACCAGAGAACGCTACCCACTTTGTCTAACCCCTCCAAGATAAACCTTATTGTGTCCTGAGCCCCTCTTGTAGGGCAACCCAGGAGCAGCGCTGTGGTTGAAATAGCTCGTTTAGCGGGTGTACAGCACTCTCATGTGTTTTTGTTGAACCTCATTGTAAAAGGGAAGATCTCTCAACGCTGGCGGTCATTCACTTCCTGGTAGTGGAGCACAGGCAGTTACACTTGGGCAGGATAAAGTGGGAGCGCAGGAGGAATGCAGGATGGTTTCCGCTCCCTGCACCGCCCCCCGCAGGCTGGGCCACAAATGGCACCCATGACAGGAAGGACGTGGGAGACTCTTGCGCTACTCGCCTCGGTCCCCCGCTATTCCCGCGTCCTGTGGTTTTACTGCATTCAGAGACAGCCTATGCCCATTGACCTCAGGTTGTGTGTTTTTGTTTGACGCAGACGGCACTGGAGGAGCTCCAAGAGAAATGGATAACGAACGAGACGTTTTAGATTGCCTTCATACATAAAAAGTAGCGTCACAGTTTCAAACGTAAAGTCATTGCAGTTAGTGTGCCGTTAACACAACGAAGGAGAATGAGAACAAGAAGCACATATGAAGACTTCACGAATGCTTGATGAATGTTGACCAAACTTTAAAATATTCTGTGGCTCCAGGATTTCCAGTGTATTTCCAATCCATATCCTGCTTGTATCGCCATCTTGTGGTGCAACTTTGGCAACTTCAAAGGATTGGATGGCTAAATTAAATTTTTCTACAGCCTGCAATTCTGCCTATAAGCAAAAGGTTTCTGGCTTCTGATTAGTTTATTATTTTAATTTTTTTGCATTTATCTGCTTTATAAATGTGTTTTTACTCTCAATAATTTAGAATAACCATTTATTTTGTGTAACTTTCTAACCCAATTTGGAATCACAAATTGTGCTAATGCTTCGACTCACTACATCGTCACAACAACTCCTGCCACCACTCGTGGGAGGGTAAGGAAACACTCCAATCCTAGTCACCTTCGAGCCATCTCTTTTCCACACCACAGGCTACACAACCCACCCAAGAGGTACAGCACCCTCTCGATAGTACTGCATGTGCCCAGGAAGCCAGTATAAGATGCTTGTTAGCACAAGCAAATTTAACCCACCCAGCCCTGGCAGGTTAAATGGCAATTGTGCGCCGCCATGCTCTCCTGGTCCCAATCGGCTGAAGAATCTAACAAGCAAACTCCATCTCATAGGGCTCGGTCTATAAATAAAAACATAGTATACCCTGTCATAGGAATTAATTTCAATGAGTGAAATTTGGGCAATTAATTATTTATTAACCTTTTTTATTTAAACATTAAAATAATTAGATTATTGTTTTATTATTTTCATTTTTTTACAAACAAATTTGTTTAATTGAATAGTGAGATATGCCCCCTGGTGGTAGTTGATAAGTACTGTTAAATTGAATGACAGGGGCCCGAGGCTGAAGTATAATTTAAACCTCATTGTAGCCTTTAAATATTTCATGTGCGCTCTTCTTTCAGTTGGTCACGAAGCAATTTTAAAATCTAACAAATATTTTACTGAAAAGCTCTACGGTATGTATTTTTTTCAGCATAGCTGTTCATTTGAAAATTGAAACAACTGAATGTATAGCAATTTTCTTTTTCATGTGCTCTCCTTTAAACATTATTCAGTGTGTTTTAATGGAGCTGTCTGTGGAGGGGGAAATTGACCGGAAAGTGACTGGAAAGTTGTGGGTGCAATCAGATAAGAAATCTTCACTGCCATTGATAAAAAACCAAACCACTGTACATGCTGTGACTGCTGTACATGCTTTGTAAGCTGTGTATGGTCTGTATGCTGTATATGCCATGTATGCTGTATATGCTGAGTATGCTGTACATGCTGTGTATGGTCTGTATTCTGTATATGCTGTGTATTCTGTATATGCTGTGTATGCTGTGTTTGCTGTGTATGCTGTACATGCTGAGTATGCTGTACATGCTGTGTATGCTGTACACGCTTTGTATGCTGTGTATGGCCTGTATGCTGTATATGCTGTATATGCTGTGTATGCTGTACATGTTGTGTATGGTGTACATGATTACCTGGATATTTGTTTGGACGGTTATTTAAAGTATGACATTCAAAGGGTGACAGTAACATGTAACTCATCACTTTGCATAAACACATATGAAAGTTAGTATCCTATTAGGAAATCAAAACCACTACTGATTAATAATTTTGGATCATGTTTCAATTGTGTCTTATTATAGATTCTTGAAACATTGCATAATTATGCTATGGTGTGTCTGGGACTGATTGGGAAGCGATGTACCCCCTGGATCATATTGTATTGTAATTCAATAAAACAGTAAAACAGTGACATAACTGGCCCTGTTGTGCTCATTTAATGGATGATCCAAAAGCATTTAAAATAATCCTGTGCTAAACACCAGTTTATTCATGTGAGCGACCGATTGGGTCGGAAAATAGATCATGATCGCTATGCAATGATAAAAGAGACAGAGGTTACTTTCACAGTTTGGGTCCATTTAATTGGTGCTGCTGACACACTCTGTAACTAAATGTCCCTGTCTCTTTCACTCTCACTCTGCCTGTCTGTTGGCTTTATGGGGCTTTTATAAAGTTTTGGAGATTGCCAAACAGAGCCGGTTGGAGGGTGGAGCCAGATATAAACCAGCTTCAGAGCTAACAGTCTAATTAGAGACAAGTAAAGGTCTTACTACTTAAAGGTCGCCAAACAAACAGTACTAATGCTGTCTGCCAGCTACAACACATTGACCATAATTCTCTTTCTTTTCATTAAACACACTGTGCAGTGCTGTTAACTTGGCCATTAATTTCCCATCAGGCCATAGGAGAAAATCCTGAGACCACACACAATGGTGAGGAAGTACTAATTTGGTTCAGCTCTGATAAGAGGAGAGGCACAGAACTGCAGATTGGTAGAATTAGTCTCATTGACTAAAATTTTTTTCAATAAGTTAATATATTTCTAATGCATGGCTGATATATATAATTGATATAATGTAATTGATGTTTGGTACAACGCTCATTAAGAACCACAGGAGTAACCAAGAAGCGTTTGATCGCTGAGTGCTCTGTGAAAGAAAAACTGGCAAGCGATGGATCTAAATAGTGGGCAGCTTGAGTACAAGACTGCTGTTCATCCCTGTTGGAAATTAATTGCCCTTTATCTGACATCACACATTACAGCCCAACTGCAGGAGAAAGAGCTATGATTTAACTGACCAGTTTAAGAGTGTGATGAAACTTCCCAATCTTCTGTCTATCCCTAAAACGCTGAGTGTAAATAGCTATGGTGCAAGATTTTACAGATAAATATTTTACGTGTACAATAAATGTTCTAACTATAGTTTCTAAATGTGTTATTAATCTATTATTATAGGTGGAATACATCATAATAAATCACTTTATTACTAATACAATGTTTTTAATTGTTGCTCTAAAATGTTTAATATAAGGATGTATTGACGTAATGATGCTGTCACCAGTGTTTGCCATATAATGAATAGATAAACCAAAACAAGACAACAAGAGTAACATTACAAAAGCGATAATGATGCTATTTCATTATTATGTTATATGGACAAAAGTTAACTGAAAAGCATACAGTCCATTTCAATACCTTCAAATCTGTATACAACAATAATTTGCTAATTCTTTCTGCCAAAGTTGTTAATATTCTCATGACAAATATAGCAAGCATGGACTAAACAGTCTGATCTTCAGCAGGAGACTAGCACTGAAATTGTTCTGAAAAATAATTTTACTAAATGAAGGGCCTAGCAATTGTGCCCTTTCAGATACCCACAGTATGGAGTTCTCTCCATTTAATCAAGCTCCAGGACCGACAATGTTTGTCTGAGGATTACAAATTGTGTCTGACACCAGCATATTTTTCTTCCAAAGTACTGGAGCTTTCTGCGGGTTGAGTAATGAAGTGTTGGGATCCAGTAATGAGAGGCTGGTCACAGGCCATCCCTGCCGCACATGAATCAGATCCAGAATGTGGCTACGCTAATATGAGGCTGGCTGCTCCCTGGGAGTGCATTGCCCCCCTCTTCTTTAGCAGGAAATGGGAATACACTTCCTGTGTAATGAATGAAGAGGAAACCTGGAGGGGGTGAAGCATGTCCCTTCCTTTGGCATGTCAAGACTCAGAGGGTGAGAATGACGGAATTATAATGCATTTCCTGTGGGTTCACTTGATTAGCGACGTGTTTTGGTGTTTTCATAATCCTGCTGAAACAGGGAAAGCACTTATTTCTGGAGGGGAAAATGATTCCCCCCCCACAACATGAGATGAAACAGACACACATACTCAAACACGTGCACAAACGAAGGTTTTTATGAATGTTTTGCCACTTTCAAAAAGATACCTCCTTGTACCTCTCATTTCCTATGATAAATTTACTTCCTCTCCAATCTTGTATTACATTTGGCTCCGCTCATTGGCCCATCAACCCAAGGGTTGGTCATGCTTGAACCCAGATGTATTTAAAAGATTTTAAGCACCAGGTGACAGAGCGTAAAAATATAAACAGTAAATGTTATCTGCCCTGAATTCTAATACTTTTCAATCATTTAAACACCTTGTGTATTTCATCCCTATTAATAAAACCCTTCCTAAGATTTAATGCACCTAGATATTCTGGTTTTAGAATAGAAACACATTTAGTGACATATTTAACAAGTGTATTTGAACAACACTGGATGGATTTCTAACAGCACACCCTTATGCCATTTTTCCAGTGCAAGGCCGAGAGCCCCCAAACCAAAAATTTCACACTTCTTTATTTGTTTACATTTGTCCCCTTTGGTTGCAGGACTTGAGTGCACTGACCAGCTCGCTTTGGTATCTGGGACTGGGAATCTCGGCGGTGGGTGGGACAAGAAATTGGTCATGCTTAATTATGATTGGTCTAATGCAATGATGTCACAGATTGCGCCTGTTGGGGTTACTCAACACAATGAGTCACTGGTGCTATTTTCAAACAAAAAGAATAAACTTCAAATAAACTTTTCTTCAGGATTGTTACTTTATGACATTGCGCTAATTGACGATTATATAGGTATCGGTATGATACATTTATTAAGAAACTGAAAATTCATACAAAAGCCGAAACTCATTTTTCCTGCAAATCAAGCCTAGCCTGGTTCTGGTTCCATGGCAACGTAAAACAAACAAAAGCCAGCGAGGCCAGGAGTATGCCGAGCTCAGCCTAACATGGGTCGGTTCTTGATAGTAGTGCAAATGAGGCATTAGTCATTGTATTGGTATAAAGATTCTTCGTAGCCCTTGCTAACCATTCATGTGGCATTTATAATGTCTTAAATAATGGGGGCTCTCAAACATTTCTGAACTAAAAAACGCTAAAATATAAAACAAAAAAGCTAAATGAATGTTTATTTAATTTTTTTTATTTAATAAAAAAGACCAATAGCTTAATGTCGCTCGGGATCTATCATTGGAATCTCAAACTTTTATGAAAGTTTGCAACAAATGTACTGTATTGCCAACATTTCTCAAGGACTAGAGTGTAGATAAAATTGCATATTAAAAGTCACGTCAAAAGTCATACTGAAGTTAGACCACCATCAAAACATTTGAATTGGCCATGTGTATTCATCACCTACATCTATGGAGGGTGATCAGTGCCAAAATTAAGATGCACTTCCATGATCGTAGTCTGATTGTTGGTTGTGATTCTGAACATGGTATTTTGCATGCTGATCAGGGTTATGGACATGGTATTCTGCTTGCTGATTATTATCATGAACATGGAGATAAATGTTCATTTACAAAGGTTGCCATGGACCCACAATTCCCCTTTAAACTTTACTTAGTTAGAGTTTAACTTTCTAGCTAGCATTTAACTAGAATATTTTCAAATGAGTGACCTTGAGGTGGGAGGAATTATTTTGAGCAATCAGACTTTATTATTTTGAAAAAAACACACCTTCTTTTAGAGTGTTATTTTTAATCATGTGAACATTGAACTTTTTATTTGATCGTGCAGTCGCGGTACAGCTAGAAAAGTTTTATATTATGTATATGGTATTTCTTCATTTAAACTACCATCTTCATCTGCTTCTCATTCATTCTAATGATCCTCTTTTCCAGTAACACTATAGCATGGCAAAAATCCATTATCTACGCACTGGCATTGTATTAAATATTTACAAGAGCATTCATTAAGGACCGAGGATATCTGCATACAGACCATCAAGTGAAAATTGGCTTCAAATGCACCAGTGTTCATGTGGAAAATGTTCCAGATGGGGGAGGTTTCTGGGGGCTTTATATAAAACCCAAGCCGACATGCAGTCCTGGAGGAACAGCTGAGACTCACCCCATCGTATGTGTGATCAAAGAGTGAGAGAGGCCAGGAGACTGCATTTTGGTGTTGCTTAGCTGCAATTTTGATTATTTACATGCATGGTGTGAGTGGCGCAAACAGTAGGCACAGCACTGCTCCACTGGGGCCATGGGGGAACAGGGCTATTAAAATATAAGGCACAACAACGCTCCACTGTGAGCCAGATGTATTGGAGGGTGAACAAGAACAATGATCTAGTTTACCATGTTTAACTGTCCTGGACCCAGAGCAATATAACTAGCCATTGGAGACGTGAGATGTATAGAACTCTGCTCTGCACTGAGATTTCCTTCACAATTAATGCGTAGTCAGCTCCCTAAACAAATAACACTTCAGCCACTACAGTACAAAGGCTGTGAGGCTTGACACATATATTGTTTTAATTTTTAGTTGCAATATTTCCTAATTCTGTAAATGCATATATGTTAAACGTGTAAAATAGGTGTCATACAGTGAAATATTGTGTGCTTTAATAGGTCTTTTATTTCCCAGTAAAATGGCACATTGATTCTTTTTCAGTTCTTTGGAAAATCACTTCTGACATGTTCCTGACAGTACTCTGTTTAAAAAAAAACTTTTTATAATCTTCCGGTCCATTGTGGAAAGTCCCCTCTGACTACATAAGTTACCAATAAGCTAACACAGAGGGGACCTTTACCACCTCCTCCCCTCAATCAAGTTGCTTTAAAAATTGCACACCCCATAATTCCTCTCTAATGTCACCTCCAGGCTCTCCAGGAGCAGTAATTGGGCCGGTGGTGATTTTAGTAGCTGGGCTTCTCTCTAATAACCAAGACTAGCACTCCTAAGCAGAGCAGAGCAGAAGGCTAAGAACGGCAGAATTGTGTTTTGTGTGTCACCATGGGGGATGTGCAGATAGGTTTCCTGAATCAGAGTGGGTTGTTTATGACTATGGACGATAATTAATAATGGAATCCAATCTCTCCCACTTCACATTCTCTGTAATGTAATTATCACTGCACTAATGAATGTCACGTGCCACAGCTTGCAACGTATGGGATATTCATAACAATTTGCCACCACCATGCAGCAGCAGCATTGGCTAAAGGGATTAACTGTAACCTATTACAGAGAACACAAGAATTCATTAGACCTTTCTTACATACACATCAGGAACATACACTACCATTCCTCACTGTCAGCAGCTCCTGCTATATGTCTGCATTATGAAACTGTAGTGCTGGACCTAGTTGCAAAGATCTGCTTGTCTGGAGCACTGCAGAGACCAGAGCATGTCTGTGGTGTTGCATCTGAAATAAGGAAACTGAGTGGAGGGCCTCCACTGCACAGCAGGTTTGAATCCGGCCTCCTGCTCCGTGTTATCCTCCCTGCTAGCGCAGATGTCTGGCTCACTCCTCATACATAATGCATGCCGCTCATGGCATACAGCTCTGTGTTATTTAATTTGGGGAGTTTAGCAAGAGCCTGATGTTCAGGCGAAGAGAGCAAACTATTATATCAGCCCAACATCCATTTAACAAGTATATTTTCATCTGATCACATATTTGTATTTGTGTGCTGTCATAGTTAATTTCTGTGGAGTCTACATGACTGTCTTCCTGAAATAGCAGAGGTAAACTCTAACTAATCCCATGAGGGGTTTAATCTCTAGTGTAATGCTGACAGCATAAAATCCAGGACAGGGAACAAAACCTGGTGTCTGAGTCCTTTGCCAACTATGGAACCACTAAACCTTCCTGCCATGAAAACAGATCCTATTACTCCATCCTAGGGGATCATGACTGCTGATTGACCCAGATCTCAAGCACCCTTGAGGAACTGGTTCAACTGAGGAAGACGAAACTTCCCTCTACAGCAACTCAGGATGCAGCCCCAGACTTAGCTGCTCTACGATTGCATGACACGGTGCCGTTAGTATGATGGCTCCCCTGACAAGAGCTTTGATGGGCATCAGCTTTCCACACTCAACAGGACGAGATCACTAGGACACTGAACAGTTTTCCCATTTTCGTGTTGTATTTATTCATCCTACTGCAGGTTGGGATGTCTAAGAACAGCTGCTTGTACTTTGTCAGCAGATGGGAGATTCAAAGTCAGTCTTCCCTCACCGGCAGACCCCAGTCAGTGAGCCATTCAATCAGGTATTGGAACCTAAACTAATGCATGTGGGGAACCCTCAACTGTTGCTGGAAAAGCGACAGAGGAGAGACACCGTCTCAGCCTCTATTGTGGTTTAGCTAGGTACTTCCGATATCCCTATCATTCCCTTCCTTGACTGCCAAGGTCCTCTTTTAGTTCCCAATGTCTCTTCTGTGTCAAAGTCATGTCGGGATCAAGGGGTTGTTTGTCTCTGGTTTGTCTCTGAGCAAATCTCTCTGCTGGTCATCAACTCCCCTGATATCATCCTTGGGTTCATTCACAATCCTGCCATCTCTTTGCCTGTGAAGGCAAACTGCAGTCCTGGGGCTCTCTGTCACATCTAACCTTGAGACCCTACCTGAATGCTTTTGTGATTGTATATATTGATGATATCCTTGTTTTTTCCCCGACCTTTACTGCCCATGTTTCCCGTGTTCATCAGGTCCTGCACAACCTGTTACAGAATGGACTTTATGTGAAGGCTGAGAAATATGAGTTTCACCATGGTTGTGTCAGCTTCTTGGGTTATGTCATTGATGCCGACGGAGTGCAAATGGACCAGACTAAGGTGAGAGCTGTCACAGATTGGCCCCAGCCCAGAACGGTTAAGAAACTCCAACGATTTCTGGGCTTTGCCAATTTTTTATATGGAACTTCAGTACAGTTGCAGCACCCTCTTTACCTCCTCTCCCATTCTGAAACACCCTGATCCCTTGCTTCCCTTTGTCATAGAGGTGGACACATCGGAATTGTCCCAACGCCACGGCCAACCACCTAAAATTTATCCTTGTGCTTTTTTTTAAGGAAATTTTCCTCCACCAAGAGGAACTATGATATCGGTAATCGCAAACTGTTAGCCATCAAATTAGCTTTCTAAAAATGGGGCTACTAGCTTGAAGGTGCAACACATGCTTTTCTTGTCCTTAAAGACCATTGTTACCTGGAATAAATCCGCTCGGCCAAGAGGCTCAACCCGGGGCAAGCACGATGGGCTTTGTTTTTTACCAGGTTTCTTTTTACCCTCACCTACAGACCCAGTTCCAAGAACATCAAGGCAGACGCCTTGTCCCGTCAGTTCGACTCCGAGACTGTCCCTATCTCCACAGATCCTAATCTACCTCCTACTTACTTGGATTGCCCTCTCTGTTTTGTTCGCCATTCTATCAACCTATTTGCCGGCCTGATCAACTACGACTCACGGATTTTCTTCGGACACTCCTGTTTACCGGCCTAGACCCCAGCCTACTTCCAAGTTAGGTGCACTTCTGCACTTGGGTTCCTCTTACCTGTTAGTCCCTGCATGACACTCTCTATGTGTTTCACACTGCTTATTCCTCCCATGTCAAGCTACCCATCTCGAAAGTACTAATCTGTCCGTACCCTCAGAGATTCCACCAGATTACCAAAGAGATAAATTGATTGATTGATGTTCAATAAGACCAAAGCCACTGTGCATCCGCACAGACTCTGGGATTGTTCTGCCGGGATATCACCCCCAAAGGCACACATTTACCCACTTTCTCTCGAATGTGATGGGGGACTAAATTCAGGAGGCCTTGGAGCTCAGATGTATCTGTCCCTCGACTTCCCTGGTTGCGGCATGTTTCATTTTAATGGAGAAGAAATATGGAGGACTGAGAACATGGATCCTGGGTGCTGAATAACCTCACTATCAAGTAGAATTACCCCCTACCACTGGTGTCAGCTGCTCTGGAGCAAGTGATGGGGGTTTGTTTCTTCACCAAACTGAACCTATGCTGCGTGTAAAACGTGATCAGAGTATGAGAGCGACGGGTGTTAAACCGCATTCCTTACCAGTAGTGGGCACTTTGAGGACCTTGTTATGCCGTTTGGATTGTAAACGCCCCCTCATTCATGTGTTTGTCCACGAGATGCTGAGGTTCCTCTGCTGCTGCGTCATAGTGTACATCCACGACATCCTTGTCTATTCCCTGACTCTGTCTGAGCTCGTCTTTAATGTCTCTTGGAAAATTGCCTTCACGTCAAGGTGGAAAAGTGTTACTTCTATCTTTAACAAGTCAGTTTCCTGTGTTACATCGGAGACTTCAATGGTATCCGGATAGACCAGGAAAAAGTGAGGGCTATCGCCGACTGGCACCGACTTCAGTCAATCAAGCAACTCCAGAGGTTCCTTAGTTTTGCAAACCTTTATCGCAGGTTCATTATTCTTCTTGACTCTTGGCATCTGAGTCCTTACAACTTGCATGCCATTATCTAACATTTAGTTAGTTACACTTGTTCCTGTTAATGTTAGTATATCGTTTTTACGCTCAACACCACCTTCAGAAGTTTAAAATAGCCAAAACTTTGCCTCAATGAATATATTTGATATGCAGCTTGTGTAGCTCATATAAGTTGGTGAAGGCAATTGGAGTTGGTGGTGAAATTAGATCTGAAGCTTGCTTGGTTCTGATTGACTAGATAACAAACCATGAATGATGTGCAGAAGATTTTACTTTTATCGCTTTTTATTATTCCCCATTTGTTAAATGGAAAGGGAAAACTGAAATATGACGCCTGAAATGTTTCAATAAGAACTACCATTATTTTTAGAGAGCAGTATTGAGAGCAAAATAGCTGCAGACAGGCATTGTAGGAGCCATTTATTTTGTGTATTTTGCAAATCTTGTGTTTAGCTTGTTTAGATTTTTGTTTGTGTATTGGGTAGGCCTGCCTGTGCGTGCACACACACACACACAAAATGCAAGTCTATGTGGCTGGAGACGGTAGCCTCGTCTGCCATGTGACCAGACCTCAGATTCCTACCTGGCCTTCACTGAGACAGTGCATTATTGCGACTGGCAGGAAATGCAGGATCTCAGAAACCATCCTCACTTTGCACCCCATCAGCCCCACCCCCAGCCCTCGAAGCTACCTCTCTGCACCCACTTCCTTCTCAATCCTATCCTGATATGGTAAAGGAAAAAACCCAAACAATAATATGAAATGCATGAAATTGCACAACAAATAACTGACAGAAGAAATGCTAGGCCGTAACGGCCCTAGGCGATGGTGATCTTTCCACCGGGAGAGTGTGTCACACAATGTGCAAGCATCTTCTGTGGAGCTGGGGGCTTTAAAGCATGGAACAAGCAACGACTGCCCTGGCTGTCATTCAAAATCCTATAGATTATAATTTCCAGCGACCTTAAGTAGGATGACAACATTACTACCATCCCTAAGAAGGCTCTCCAAAGGATGTACACCCATCCTCTAGGTGAAGAAATTGAATCTCTCCCAGACAATACTGGAAAAATTCTACATGGCTTTCATAGAATCCAGTCTCACCTCCTCTATCACTATCTAGTTTTTGTTTGTGTCTGCCTGTTCCAAGGGCAAATTGGTCAGGTTTATTGAAACCAAAACCACATGCCAGCTCGGTTTTTTCCCTGTGCTTTGGCCCTTATCAATTAGGCCATCTGGTGTATAGTCATCTGTGCACTCAAATCCTCATTGGATGACATTGGAATAGCACAACCATCACAAGCCCTTACCAGCAGTATTGCTCACGCCTGTTTCTTGTATGTTTCCTGCATGTATATATCATTTAAATGTACACTTTGTATATACTTATCTACTACTGTATTTATTCCCAACATAGCACGTTGCCATGGTTTTCTTTTCGAATTTATATTCTTCTCCAATTCACTGATAGCCTAGACCTTGGTATTCTTCAGTAATCAAAATTATGTGTTTAAAATAATGGTTTGTATTAAATAAAATGTTTTTAACAAAAAATGTGCTTTATTCACATTTTGTTTTCAATTTTTAAAAAGTATTTAAAATGAAAATTGATTCTCAATGCATATGATGTGTATATATAACGTTGCACAAATGTTGCTTTGCCTGTAGACATGATAACAGCTGCCCACAAATAGGATCAGCGCCCCCATTCCAAGAGTTCCCGTCTTCCTAAAAAGATGTATATTTTATGTTAAATGAAAGTCAATCTACATCTAAATATGAAATCAGCTCGTAATCCATCAGTTAGTCCGACATTATTTAGGCTGCCTGAATGTCAGCATTCATAAATAACAGGTTGCAGGAAATTGTATTTTTTCATTACAATGTTTTTATTAATTTATTTTACAGTGATTGAACTAAAATTTTAGTGAGAAACACAACATGTCATCACAAATCTTTATTTGCAGTACCTTGCAATGTTGTAAAAACCAGCTGAGGTTGGCTCAAAAGAATCATTTTTAACCCTGTTGGGAATTTTTCAGGAGTCAATGTGATGGCGATCAGCCACAGAGACAAAGTTGCAGTCCACATTTTATTAGTGTTTATTAGTGTGCTTGCACAAGCGCACATACACAGACAACCACATCAGTACAGGATGCCATCATAACCATTTACCACCTTTATATTCTACCTCAGAAAGACTAATTTATGTACACAAAAATGCTGTTTGAAAACCATGAGGTAGTGTGATGTGAAGGCTCAGGTGCAGGAGCAGAGTGCAACCATGGGAACCAGCGGGGCATAACCCAACCAATCATGTCTCCCACAGGATGTGTTGACCATCAAGGATTCCCTGCCGACATGCATGCTGCCTCCGCCATAACACTCGTAACTTGCTGCTTCTTTTCTTTTATTAGTATCTTATTTACATAAGAAAGATTACCATTACATGACACACCTGGGTTAATTACAGCAAATTAAAAATGTGCTGAACACTTAGTTATCAACACTCAAGTACAATTAGAAATATATGATGAAAATCAATTTACAGAATTTATTATGAACCTAAAAGATAATTACATACCATGTGTGTTCCTGTGTTACAATTATAATTGCCCCAGAAATGTAGGGGTGTGATAAAATCTGGTTTTGGAAAACTAAAATCAAGTGAAAATGAGGAAGAGGAAGAATTCATTGCATTTAGGCCAATGAAATTCTGGATGAAACACAAAAGTATAGCTGAGCTAAATCACCACGGCTTACTGGGCAGTGGAATTCTGCATTACCTCAGTGGCCCTCTCTGCTTTATTGATACTGCTTAGACAATATCATTATTCATTAGAGATGCAAGAAGACTCTTAAAGGGGAATTTTACCCTGGGGGACCCTGAGTTCGGTTTGATCATATCCGGGGGAATTCTAGATCAGTGAGATCTCACCTTTAATTATTCACAAACAGGCCAGGACTGCAGTACGATTACATTTATAAAGTCTTCTCTCTGCCATTACATTTCATGTGCAACAAGTGCAAACCATTTACCATCAGTAGAGTAAAATGAAGGAGATAAAGGAGAGGGAATTGCTTTGGAGATGCTATGATATTCCCTGTATTGTATTGACAAATCACACTTATTAGTTAAGTCATTGTGAGACATCTGATCTTTTCACAAGCAAGTGCAAACTAACACATTTCTTTTATTTTTCTTTTAATAAACAGGGATGTGTTTACCTGTGAGTTCAGGGTCTAACAACTGATTTTGTAAAATCCTACAATGGATAGATGTTTTTTTTTTGTTTTAAGTTTTAATTTACTTTTTATTGACGGTGTATGCTAAATATGCTACGTTTTTTAGTGTTTTTTAAATGAAAATCCAACTGTCGGATTTTAGAACAGATAGTTGATGACTTGCCTGTGATTTCAGGGGAAAAGAGTAAACAAGGAATTTTGGGAAAATGTTTCTTAAAAGGTTCTGAAGACTGACACCTTGATGAATTGTCTTGAAAAACAGCTTGGTAATCCAGCTTTAAAATTTTTTTTTATTTTTTATTTCACACACACAAACACTATGAAATTATATTTATGTGTGACTTCTTTTGTGATGAATGTTATTGTTTATATGACTCCTTGTTTTATGTTATTGTTTATATGGCTTATTGATAAAATTATAATAATGACTCTCACAGAACAAATCAGCCTTTGCGGACAATGTACACATTGGTTACCATTAGGTTAGTTCTTACCTGGTTCTGATTCTGGTTCTTGAGTACGATATTAAACATTTTGTAGTGTGGAATTGAACCATATTTAGAACATAAACGCAATTAATGCGGTTTAAATGCATGGTCTGGACAGCTAATAGTCTTTCATTTGATCGTTTTAAATGGTCTTCCCTGTTCGGATGTAATTTAAAGATTTAAGGAGAGCTGAAATCTCTGCTGGAGTGCAGCCATTCATGAGTTTTTTAAGTTTTTTAAACAATTTTGGAGGTGTTGTGAGATGAAACTCAAACATTTACATCAAATGTTCAGGGTTTGTGGTCAACCTCTGCCTGTCATGGAACAGGAAGTTTTCTAGTTTTATTTTGTCATGAATAAATATATAATACACATATTATTTTTAATTTAAAAATATTTAACAAACTCCTTTATAACAATGTCCTGGACCATTTGTATTTAGGAAGTATTCATATTTAATAATTGTAGCAGTAGTCTTATTCACACAGAACATAATGTGTAACGCCCTGATGTGTCCATACATTATTTGCCAGCAGACACATATGGTATCACGATGAAGGACGTGTAGAATTCCAGCCAAATCTGGGAAATTCAGGGTTGCAGGATTTTATTCCACGAGGGATATTTATAGATATTTAACATAAAAAAGTAGTGAATGTGAGGAAAGATTTGTGTTTCTAGCCTAAGTCGAGCAGAGTTTCATTCCACATAATTTTTCCCCAGTATTTTCCCTGATTTGTATATTCAGACTGGATTATTCTGTTGATTTTTCTTTTTCCCTATAGTTGATGGGATTGGTCAATTTATCAAGATTTGCACAAAACTGCTCCAAACGAACCAGGTTAAATCATAATCAGTGAATTGTTTTCTCTAGATGCAGTGCAAAATGCAAATAAATAATAAAATGTAAAGGACGAACAAGGGTCATGTCACCACTAAATTAGCATCCCGTTCCCAATGAGACCATGTGTTTTCTGCACTCACAAACCAGGAAGCCGTGAACAGCTGTTTCCAATCAGATTGTGTGAATTTAATCATGGACATTACAATCAAAGCATCTGGGATATTATGGAATATTTATATTCCCTTCCCTCTGATTATTAAGTAAAATGTAGACTCCTTTTTATTGCCCAACACCAAGCTTTTGGCCTGTAAAGCCCTTTTAGATGCTTCTGAGCAGAAAATAACCCCCATACTGAGTGATAGATGTTTTAAATGGGCTGCCACCCATTCAGAAGTGTTGACCATCATGATGCAAGTGGTATAGACCCTCATGTGCCACCCATGGTGTGTCCATTGAGAGGCTCTGGGGGGGAAACAGCACAAGCTGTTGTTAACTCTGTGACTGCTGATGCATTCCCTCATTTATTTTTTCACTCTTCACATTAAAGATCAAGAGAGTTCTCATTGCTATACAACGTATATATTTTTCTACTCTTAGACAAAATTCCTCACGTTGCTCCGCTCTTATCCAAATTGCTCCACTCTCAGCCCCACTTTTTAAACCTGGCCACATTTCTCCACTCTCAGATAATATTTTTAACTCAGACCTACTTTTAAACCTGGCCACATTTCTCCACTCTTAGTCCCACTTTTTAAACCTGGCCACATTTCTCCACTCTCAGTTAATATTTTTAACTCAGTCCCACTTTTTAAACCTGGCCACATTTCTCCACTCTTAGGTAATATTTTTAATTCAGTCCCACTTTTTAAACCTGGCCACATTTCTCCACTCTTAGTCTCACTTTTTAAACCTGGCCCCTTTCTCCACTCTCAGCAACATTTTTCAAGATTTGGTCACAAACTCTTCAACATATTGTTGCACTCTTAGCCAGATTTCGGCACTCTGGCCACATTTCGCCACTCAGTAAGGAGGCAGATCATCCATTTCCTCAGTGAGTTTTTAAACGTGAATGGTTGCAATACTTTTTGCCTAATAAGCACAATATGTGTAAAGATCCCCCGTAGCTGTCGATGTGCTACCACTTCTAAAAATATATAGCTTCTGTCTTACCTGCCTACTTGTACTGTCCCTTGTCCTGTTTTGCCAGGTAGGTTTTGACACTATTTCCCAGGTTAATGTGAGAATAATACACCTTCGCTGCTGGGCTGCAGATTGTCACAGAACAGCCTGTCACTATAAAACGTTAATCTCACTCAGGTCAAGGCTAAGTACCAAGACAAGAGGAATGTGATTGACTCTCAATGGATAAAAGGGGCCATTAAACTGACATCAGGAAAACAGGGGATCTAAACTCTGCCGAGCCAACTCTGGCCACTCTATCTGAGTATGTTAATGAGGTGGCGTGTTGTTTAGATGTTTGGAAGAGGAAGGGTTTGACATCACATCACACTGGCTGTGATACTGCAGGATCAAAGAGAGTTCCATTTTATTATGGCAAATTGGCATAAATTACAGTAAGACCACAGATTACATAGGTGGTCATGTTTTGATGTTTTAGAAGCAGATCTAAGGATAAAAAAATGTCGACAAGCAATTATTTGTTTAAATTTTTTTACAATTAAATGTGGGAAGTTTGACGTTTGTGCATTATATCAAACAATATTCTTTAGCAACTTGCAGCAAGGGGCTGGAAATGTTTCTAGTGGCAAATTGCAGGTGCAACCTATGAAAGGAGGCAATGAGCAATGCACTTGCACGGCACCTGTCCTGCTGGCCCACTGGGACCACAAGTGACCTAATGGTGGTGCTCCAGGAGGAAGCAAACGAGCACTCTGGACGGTACAGCAGCCCAATAAAACAGCAGCTTGGGGAGAGACTCTCGAGGGGAAGGGCCATGGTAGATATGAGTCCCAGTTATAAGGGGGAAAAGAAAGCAATCTTGCAGGGATAGGTTGGAAAACCACAGCTTTTCAGTGAGCCATGGAGCAGATTCCAGCAGTCAATTATACACTTTCAGACATTCCAAACACTCACTGCACAATCAGCCATTTGGCCCATCTTTCTCTTTGTGTATTTGGAATAAAAATAAAAGGAAAAAATTCATGAAAGGGTTAGGGTCATTAAGAAACACCTCACAAACACATCAGCTCTACCTGTAAAAGAAAATCTGTTTTGGTCTTTTAAAGAGGTGTCCCTTGAAATGTTCTGGGTTTGCATCTCCCTTCTATGTGGCTATTGTCAACCGCTCCTAATAAAAAAGTTCTTTTAAAGTGTATAATTAGAATTGGTAACCTTAAGAGCAGGTGAGGTGGGATGTGTGGAACCCGTTTATGCTACAAATGGAGACAGCGGTTGCTGCCCACCCTCCCCCTAGCCTAGTAGCAATTCCTTTCAACTGCATGTGTGTTCAGACCCAAGAAGGGGGGGTGTACATTGGTGGACAGATGGTCTTCTCACAGTGAAAATAATGCAGGGATTTGGAGGATGTGGCTATTGGAACTTACTCCAAATGGATGGACATGTAGGCCACTGGTAGGGGGCAGAATTTACATCTGGCTCATAGATTCAATTCCATACCCATTTCCTCCCCATGTCCACGCTATCTACACCCCTTCAAAATAAGTTCCATCTGTCGTTGAACAGAACCTCTCCATTTCCATTTAAGCACCAAGGTATTTTGTATAAATTTCAATCTACTGATTTGAAGCCCAGACAATGTGTTTGTTTTGAAGTTTTAGTAAACACTCATTGTTTTTTTAGGTTTTAGTAAACACCCATTGTGTCTCTTATTTCTTTGGGATGTTTTATTTAATGACTGCAACTCCAGGGACTGGGGAAATTTGAAATCAATTGTTTTTGTCTTTCTTATTTCATTTCCTTGGTCTTAACTAGGTTCCATTGCTCTCCCAAGGACAGAACAAACAAGAATTAAGACAAAATGCTCAAATAAATAAATAGAAGTAAAATAATAGAATCAATAGAATCAACAGAAAAAAATAACACCTTAATCTAAATGAAAATTGAACACCACAAAGAAATGAAGCAAAATATGCAGACAACAACGGAAAATCCGCAAATGTCATTCAAAGATGATCTTAATGCAGACAGTATTTTTTTGTGCAGCTGTAAAACAAGTTCAAACACACCCTCATGTATGTCACTGTGAGCCACTGGCATAGGAAGCTCTACTCAGGACAGTCGATCAGCTAACTATTCTGCAGTCCTCATTCAAATCCTTGTTAGTGCGATGGAGTTAGCAGCCTTTGCTAATCAGGCACGGTCATTCAAATATTTGTAAGAACTGTGGAGTTTGCACCCTTCACTAAGCAGGCACGGTCATTCAAAACCTTGTTAGAACTGTGGAGTTAGCAGCCCTCGCTAACCAGGCACAGTCATTCAAAACCTTGTTAGAACTGTGGAGTTAGCAGCCTTCACTAATCAGGCACGGTAATTAAAAACCTTGTCAGAACTGTGGAGTCAGCTGCCTTCGCTAGTCTGGCACGTCATTCAAAACCTTGTTAGAACTGTGGAGTTAGCAGCCTTTGCTAATCAGGCACCAAGACAATTGCTTTTGCATTATGAATGTCTCACCCCAAAAATCATCTCAGTCATGCATTAACGAGGAAGACGAAGCCTAATGAACCCAAAGGCTTCCTGCCAAAAGCCATATCATAAAAATAACATTTGCCTAGGAAGATCCTGACGCCCATGTTTCTCTAATAAGGGCAGCATAATTGTTTTGGCACCTGCAAAATATGATGGTTTCACTGGAACCAGTCCAGGCGACATGACTTCAAAACCACAGCCAAGGTCTTAATCAGTGACTGGCCGCCACATGTTGCCACAAATGTGTTTCGGTCTTCATTTTTCTTTTCTGCTCTAATTTTTGTACCAATGTGTGGTTTATGTTTGCATGGCACTGAGAATGTTTTTTTTTAATGAGCTAATTCAATTTTTATTTTTATGATAGCTAGTTGTATTTTCTTGTGTAAAGATCACAGCCTTCCTGCAGTGGTGATAAAATGCTCACTAATGGTTGCAGAGTGTACTCCAGGATCGGTGATTTGTAGGGTTCCCCCTAGTGGCACCACACTGTCGTCATTTATTTAATTATTTATAAGGTTTAATTAAGCAGTGCAGGCAAAGTTAATGGTCCAATAGCAGAACTACTTCCTAGAAGCCAAAACATACCAGCCAACAGTAAAGTGGCATAAACATCCTGCTCCCTTCATGTCTGTCTCCTGCTTGATTTGAAACTGACTCTGATTCAATTGTATCAAGCCAGCAAAAGTATAAAGTATATTTAACAGAAACTAAATCATAAAGTTAGTTTCTATAAAATTTTCCCCAAGCCTGCCAAAGTACCCAAGGAGGGAGCACAGGCAACGGCACTGTGGTGTATTCTTAGCAATGTATTAAAGAACTTATCATTAAAGAAATATCCAAAGTTCAGCTCAATTTCAGTGCTTTCAATTACAAGTTTCCTTCTGAAGATTGTGCTCAATGTGTCTATAAGAATTTGACCCCAACCTCCCTAATTAAAAAAAAACTTATTGAGCTGATTGTTAATGTCAAAGTTGATAGCTAACGTTAGCGGTTGGCCAATGTATGATAGCTAGCTAAATGTTAGCCATTGTGGTTTTACTTAAGTGTGACAGCTAGCTAATATATATAAATAGCTAAATATACTAATTATAGATTGTTAATATGGTGGATAAGCTATTGATGGTAAGACTACATAGTGTACTCTGAGGGTTTGTGTTACATTCTTCCTCATTTCAATAAGAAACCTAACTTGGGCTTCAAAACCCAAGCACAGTCAAACAAGTAAACTGCATGTGGGTTTTACTATTGTAATATAGAGCGCGTTTGAATTGTCGGTGTACTAACAGACAGTATTGACTGTGTTCTAGCTTATTCATCTATACATAACCTATTGTAACGGGGATGGAAAGCAGCGCCAATGGTGTTTAACCATCCCCGAGGGGGCTGCTGGGAAGCCCGGCTCCCGAACTGTAAATCATGTAAATAGTGTGTTTGATGTTTTGTTTCTCTGTAATGTTGATGTCTAGAAGTTCTGTTTAGGTAACGGTATTGTTTAATGTCTTTAGGTTATTTAGTTCCCTCACCGCGGGCTGGTTTACTTGTGCGTGTGAGGGCTTTCTGTGTCTCGTTAGTTCTTTCCACTGCCTGTTCTGCCTTTGTTAAGGTGGTCGTAAGCGCATGTGCGAAATAAAGAGCAATTCTTCCTGTTGAGTATGGTGTCTGACTCCTTGCTTGAACCCAGCAGAGTAGTAGCACTCCAAAAAACGCTACACTATTGTTCTGGCCCTGCTCAATGATGAGCATTATAACTGTGCCAGTGTAAATGGTATAGCATTGTTAGCGCTTTACCTGCACGTTTTAATCATAAATATCAATGCTTAGCCAAAACACAGACTGCAGTTTTAATTGTGTTGTTGATATAGCCGACAACAATTCTTAAGATGAATTTTTATATTTTGGGTGGCATGAGAATTTATGAGTGGTTTGAATAGGGAGGAGAACTTGAAAGAGCCAAAAACAAATAGTCAGGTTTTGATGTTGAAACCTGCCATTATCATCTTTGAAATGAGATGAGTTCAAAAATATTGTTAAGAAAATGGTGTCAACACCAACTAACTGATTTACTCTTTCAGTGAGGTACTAAGAGGCTTTTGGAAATAGCTATCTAAGCTAGCTACGGTTTGTGTTGCCTATAATGTACTTCAGTGGATTCTAAGAAGACAAACTGCATAGGCAACCTATTGTGTTTGTACCTTTTCTTCTCTTCTTCTTCTTCTTCTTCTTCTTCTTCTTCTTCTTCTTCTTCTTCTTCTTCTGCCAAGGGAGTCTACGGCAGCCCCTAGATCCGTATGGTCAAAAGTTGTTAAATCTGGCACACTCATTGGGGACAGTTCCGTGATCCTTTTCACCAAGGTTCAAATCTGCCCCTTGAGCACTCTAGCGCCACCAATGGGTCAAATTTGAATTTCATTCAAAAATGAGGTATCTTTGGATTCCCTGGATCAAGCTGCACTCTATGACATCAATTTCCGGTACTTTTTCTGCCATTTTAAATTTTATGGTTTTTTATATCTCCTACAATTTTTGTCCAATCTTCCCCAAAATTGGCACAGATGATCTTCAGACAAATTTTAGATTTTAGATTTTAGATTTTCAAAACCATTTATCTATTACAGCCAATAAAATGTCGCCAAACAGGAAGTTGGGTCATATCTCAGCAACACTTTGAGAAATTGACAACAAACTTGGTACATCGACTTGGAACCCTCTTATGAGCATGTCCAAAAAATTTCATGTCACAAGACAACTGGGGGACGCCGCAGGAACCGAACATGCGTTTTGGCTATTAACTGTTAATGTGTTTGCCCTTATAAAGTTATTCCTTTGTCTCGTGATATCTTGTGAGATGCCAAGCCTGACACATGTTAACTTGTCATTTCAACCAATATTGGATTTTATTTAAAGTTGTAAAAACTTACCACAGGCCACAAATTTTGTCCAATGTTCACCAAATTTGGCACAGATAATCTTCAGACCAAGCCTCAGAAAAGCTATCAAACGGATTTTCGATTTTCAAAACTGTTTGTCCTTTACATCAAATTGAAATCGGTGGCGAAGCTGTAAAACAGGAAGTGCTGTTGTATCTGAGCAAATCTTTGATGCATTCACACCGAACTTGGAATATTTACTCTGAACCTTGTTCTGAGGATGCCTAAAATGTTTTTTGAGTCATTTTAACTGCTTGGCCTCCTCATTGCTGCTTGCAGCTATATTTTAAGTTGATTATGTCAAATGTTATGCAAGGAACAATACTTTTTTAGAAAGTACTTTTACTTCTACTTTGTTACAGTTTTTACTGAAGTAGCAGTACTTTTACAGAAGTAGATTTTTTTGAATACTTTCACCACCACTGACACGGTGGAGATTGTAGTCTAGTCCAATTACAGCAAGCAAAGCACTGTGTTATATCTTTAAATCGACCATGAACCACATTCTACAAAGTCTTTGATTTTATCAAGTAAACGCACCATTTCAAACTACAATATTAATGCGCAATTAAACTTTCAGTTTAACTCTATTTATTCTCTATTCTCTATATTCAGGACTGTGAAAATGCACTGCCAGTGATATAGACTGTACAATGAAGTGAATTTAAAGTGCTGCAAGAGGAGAAATGTGCTCATGGGTAACACAGAGGAGCAGCAATTGAAAACACCCCACCACACTTCCACTGGTTCCACTGGCTGGTTCTCACCCAGAACGATTGTTATTCTGCTGCATCCTCATGGAAAAAAAAAACAGAAATAAAGAAATCCCCTGTGGCAGCTGCTGGTTGTTGGTGGAACTAAAGAAGGTTCTAATGTAACTTGAGAAACCTTGAAATATGAAAAACAGACCAGGGTAGTGTGTTAGTATGATGTCTCAGTCCAGTCTCTGCATGGCATCTCTCAGCACATAGTCTTTCCCCTCCTACCTGAGGCACAGCCATGGCAGGGGCTGGTAAATGATTGCCATGGCAGAATCGTCCAGGACTCGCCATCTTCTGATGCCTGGGACTAAGCTTTCTGGGACGTGTTCTAAGCCTTTCCTTTGATGCCCCCTCTTGAAACTCCTGGCCTCAGACCACACTATTCCCGCCAATGGGGAAAAACCGACAAATATGGTGGCTGGAAGAATTCCCCTTTGACTTTGTTGTCTCGATGAAAATAGGGGCAATTTGTATAGCCTGTGGTGGTCTCTAAATTTGTCATCTCTTTTTGTGAAAATGAAAGTACAGGCTCGCTGGGGCTTTGACTGTACTGATCAGCTAAAAAGATGATAACAGCAGCTCTGCACTGATGTGTTACAGATTACAATGTTACAGGAATTCCTTCCCATCTGGGCTCCAACTCCAGTTTGCTGTAAGCCTTTCTATTGTTTACTCAGCATTTCATACAATTGTGTGCCTTAAATGAAACCAGACAGGATGTTCTTTTAATCCTGTGCTTGGTATGTGATGTAACCAGTAGAGGATACAGGACAGTGCATACACTGCCTATAAAAAGTATTCACCCCCTTGGATGTTTTTATATTTTATTTGTTTTAAATATTGAATCATAGTGACCTTTATTTGACTGATTGAATTGTTTTGCCACTGATCAACAGAAAAAGATTTATAGCAAATATTAAACACAAAATAATTGGTTGCATTAGTAATTTTAATGCAACTCACCGAAATCATCACTGTGCAGCAAACCGGTTTTTGAATTAGCTCAGTTAATTAAATGGAGATCATCTGCGCACAGTCAAAGTGATTTGATTAAAGTGATTATAAATACACCTGTCTCTGGAAGGTCCACTTATTGGTGAGTCAGTATCTAGAGAAAAACAACACCATGAAGACAAAAGAACACTCCAAGCAGATTCATAAAAAGGTTATTCATAAACATAAATCAGGGGGAGTCCCTGAATATACCCTAGAGTACTGTGAAGTCAATAATTAAGAAATGGAAAAAGTATGGCACAGCAGTAGATCTGCCTAGAGCAGGCCGTCATCAAAAACTGACTGACCGTCAGGGGACTACTTACGGCCAACAAGAGACCTGTGACTCCTCTGAAGGACTTGCTTCAGTGGCTGAGATAGGAGAGACTATGCATACAAAAACTGTTGCCCAGGTTCTTCATCAGTCACAACTTTATGGGAGAGCGGCAAAGAGAAAGCCACTATTGGAAAAACAAAAACAAATAAAATCTTGGCTTGAGTTTGCCAGCTGGCATGTGGGAGACTCTGAAGTCAGCTGGAAGAAGATTTTATGGTCTGATGAGACCAAAATGGAGCTTTATGGCCATCAAACCAGAAAATATGTTTGGCGAAAACCAAATACCACACATAACCAAAAATATACCATCCCCAGCATGAGGCATGGTGGTGGTAGCATCATGCTGTGGGGATGCTCCTCTGCATCAGGCCCTGGAAGGCTTATAAAGGTAGAGGGTAAAATTAATGCTGCAAAACCTTATGCAGTCTGCAAGAGAACTGAGACTTTTGTTTTCCAGCAATGATCCCAAGCATACAGCCAAAGCTATGCAAGGATGTTTTCGAAACAACTATGTTAATGCCCTGGAGTGGCCAAGTCAGAGTCCAGACCTCAACCCTATTGAGAATGTGTTGATGGACTTGAAAAAGGCTGTGCACTCACGATCCCCACGCAACCTGACAGAACTTGAGCAGTTTTGCAAAGAAGAATGGGGAAAATTTGCAGTGTCCAGATATATGTCCTGTGACATTCAAATTTTGCTCCACTTACAAGGGAATCAACAACTGTGCCCTGTTCAAAGTTGCATCAATCTTTTGTCTAACCCATTCTTCCACCAAACTCCCCAGGTCCCTGTTGAAATAGCATAGTTTCAACATGTGGTGTCACTGACGGTGAATTCTGTTTAATGGACAGAAGTGGTAAACATCAGTGGACACTCAGTATGTACATACAACATTTGTGAGTGTTTGTGTGATATTAAACTTGTGCCAATAGTAACAATGGGGCTGTTGACGTGTGGACTTAATCATTTCTGATGTGTCGGATAATTCAGCGCCACAAAAAATTATACAACTGAACCATTGCAGTATTTAAGTACAATTAAATACATCCTACCTCCTTTGTCCCTAGCTATGCATATTTGAAGGTCATGCCAAATATTACTTTTTTGTGATTATGAAATCTTTCTCTTGACATTTTTCACAATACTGGGTACACGCTATAATGACCTGTGTACAGCATGCCTGCCAATCAAGCCATAATTGGTGGGGTGCCAAATCAATTGGCTAATTCAACTATTAAAATAGTAATTCCGCCTTTTAGATTTGCATGTTAACAGGGCCAGTATGGATTATTTTGCCTACCCAGTCACACAATCTTGCTTAAAGTGGTTTCTATGCTAACTGTGCCATTTAGACTGGTTTACCTGCTATCACTTAATGCCCTTTCCCCCCGTAACAGGACACCAATGACCTTCATGGTCTTGTCCTTGAGATTGCTTGAAAATTGTCACGTTTCTTTCCACTGTAGAGTGCACAAAAGAAAATAAATAACAAAACAAAGGCAAATTTTCAATGTTTTTTTGCAATATTCCTCATGTAAATCAAGTAAAAAATGTAATCAAATGAAAGCTATTCCTATCAGCTATAGTAAATCTATTATACAGTATTCAATATCCTTTCTGAATATTTAAATGCTAGAAAAAAACTGTCTTAGCTGGCCTGATTTTCAGATTGTATTACTTTTGAACATTTGTCAATTGTCAAACTATTATTATTTTCTTTTACAGCATGTCACGTTCATTTGTCAACACAGAGCTTTTTGAATTTACCCACTGTTTTTCATTCAAAGCAAATCGGATTTCGGCGGATTCATACTTGTACTTTATATTTATGGTAATGCAAAACTGATGCAGAGATGTGAGAAGTCATGAACACTATTTCTTTTATCAAATATCAACACCAATTCCTGATAAGTAGTTTGTGTATAAGATCAGAGACCTGTTTAGGATTTAATTTCTGTTATTAAGGTTCTCGGAAATATCAGTTTACCTAATTATTTATTTTATGAAAGATTATTCAAAAAATGATTGCCAATTAGTAATGGTTAGGTCTTATATCGATCTTGTGAGGACCATAATAATAGGAAACAAAACTTTATTCTTGGACATTTAAGGTGTTGTAATATTAGACAACGCCTAAGGTCTGCTAGTTCCCTGAATTGAGAGTTAGTGCCAGCCTCTACTAGTTCCCTGGATTGAGAGTTAGTGCTAGCCTCTAGTAATTTCCTGGATTGAGAGTTAGTGCCAGCCTCTGCTAGTTCCCTGGATTGAGAGTTAGTGCCAGCCTCTGCTAGGACCCGGAATTGATAGTGAGTGCCAGCCTCTGGTAGGACCCTGGATTGAGCATTAGTGTCAGTCTCTACTAATTTCCTAGATTGAGAGTGAGTGCCAGCCTCTGCTAGGACCCTGAATTGAGAGTGAGTGCCAGCCTCTGGTAGGACCCTGGACTGAGAGTGAGTGCCAGCCTCTACTGGTTCCCTGGATTGAGAGTTAGTGCTAGCCTCTAGTAATTTCCTGGATTGAGAGTTAGTGCTAGCCTCTACTAATTTCCTGGATTGAGAGTTTGTGCTAGCCTCTACTAATTTCCTGGATTGAGAGTTTGTGCCAGCCTCTGCTAGTTCCCTGGATTGAGCATTAGGGCCAGTCTCTGCTAGTTCCCTGGATTGAGAGTGAGTGCCAGCCTCTGCTAGGACCCTGAATTGAGAGTGAGTGCCAGCCTCTGTTAGGACTCGAATTGAGAGTGAGTGCCAGCCTCTGCTAGGACCCTGGATTGAGAGTGAGTGCCAGCCTCTGCTAATTCCCAGGATTGAGAGTTAGTACTAGCCTCAGCTACGACCCTGGCACTTTCATATTTTATGCACCGTGATTCGGTCAGTACCGTAGAAAACCATTTCTTATAATCCTTCTGGCTACTTGGAAGCATGCCTGAATTATGGCATAGCTGATCCAGCACACATTCATTCTCCCCTGACAGTTTTACGGTGCTCATTATCCGCTATGTGGCCTAGCTCTGAAGAAGGGCCTGTGGGGTTTTTCCATTTAACTCCAAGATTCTGCACCAAACACTTTTAATGCCCTTTTGTGAATGAGGAAATAGCTGAACAGCATGTGCAACTTTTAAAATTTTCATTAGCATGAACTACTTCAGGAAACTTTTGGGAAAAGACCATCAGCACAGCGAATCTGGGTACTGTTGAAAAGTCGGCACAGAGAACCTGCTGAAGAGTCTGACAACGCTCTGTGAAGAAGGTTCCAGGGTTCCAGACCTCATGTCTGTCTTTAAGATGGAAGAAACTACATACAGAGAAACCCCAGGCACACAACACACCCTTCCTCTTTTAAGGAAACAATGTTGACCATGGGCCTCTAGAAAAGCTAGATAATTTATCCTAAAGTGAAGAGACTTTAAAATTGTGAAAAGCAAAATAGTTAGTCCTGTTGCCCCCTTTCAGAAAAACATTAAATTATTGGCACTTTAATAGTATAGAAAATATTTTGAGATTATCCTGCTTGAAATCTAACCAATTTAAGGTCAAAAGTCTTCAGGTTCCTTTTTGAGGACCGAAGAAATCAACACACAACAAGGCCTATAAGAAGTATTCACAAACCCAAAATTTCCAAATAATGAAGTGATAATTATTAAATGCGAGTCATTTCATTTTGCTTGGTGTGTGGTTATTTCACAAGGGGAGAACAGAAGTCTGTGTGGGGGGGTACGAGAGTTCTGTTGTGTGGAAGTGTTTGGTGTCATTATGCAGGAGCTTTGGTGTTTGGACTGTTGAGGAGCCTTACAGTCTAGGGGATGAAACTGTTGTGTAGTCTGGTAGTGGCTCTGGTACCTCCTGCCAGTGGGTAGTAGGGTAAAGTGGGTGTGGGAAGGGTGTGTGGGGTCCTTCACGATGCTGATGGCCCTCCGAATACACAGAGCATCGTAGATGTCATGAATGGATGAGAGAGCAGTTCCTATGATCTTACCAGCTGTCTTCACTTTCCGCTGCAGGGTCTTGCGGTCGGAGGCCCTGCAATTCCAATGCCAGACAGTGATGCAGCTGGTCAGAACACTCTCTATGGTGCCTACGTCCAATTGTCCAAATTGAAGGCAGTTTATGCTGAAACATTCATGATTGAGTGGACAAGTCTAAAATAAATAGTAGTGTGTATCTCTCCTCCTTGTTTTGAAAACATTAATTTTATTATATACATATTTATTTAGTAAAAAATGTATGACCAGTTAGCTGTTCCCTGTCTGGGCCCTCAGAACAATTACAGGCAGTACACAGAGACGGTGCAGAGACAACGGCAGAATTTTCAGATTGACTGCCCTGCAGTTCTTTGGCTTGAAACAACATTATTCTTTACAGCGACCAGAAAGATAAGGGTAAATCATTACAATACAGCAATATAATTACCAACATAAGACCTAAAATGATGCCTTATACAAGTATACAAGTAACTCCATTATTCAGTGTACACAGGCTCACCACAAATTTACACATCTTGCCTTGCCTTCGTCTTCACTCACTCTTCAACACTCTTCAACCCACTTCCTCTTTCATGGTGGAATAGGGACTGTGGTGTGAGGTTGTCCAGGCTGGGAATAGAGCTTACAGCAATTAGTTTTTTCATAAGAAGTTAAAGGCTTTGGCATGTCAAGTTGGTAAGGCTGCAAATCGGGAGAGCTGGCAAGTGGACTGTGAAATGATCGGATGTGGGCCGTGGTTAGTTAAAAGTATGACTGGGGTTTATTTAAGGATTGCTTTTTCGATTTTAGAATTGAGGAACATAGCAAGAAAAAGCAAATGTGTTTGCCGATGATTTCCGTTAGGCACACAGCTCGGGTAGATGGCGAAATGATAGATGAGGTGGTAAGCCTATTTAATTAGCTGTGGGAGGAGGGGTCCCTTCCAGGCTCTGGGAAACATGCAGTGGTGATCCCGATTAGGAAGCTATATAAGGAGGCTTCAAACCTTGTGCCATCAAGTCCTATTGAGCTTACAGCACATCAGTGGTTTGTAAATTATTATGGAAAGTACATTCCTCTAATGGGAATAGTAGATTGCTGTTTATATATTAAAGGGGGAAATGTAAATAATACTCAAGAGAAAGAAACCGGGGTTGTTTTTCTGGGGTTGGCCTATCAATCAATCAATTTAAGTTTTATACAGCGCTTTTCACGTGTTGCCATGTCACAAAGACGCTTTACATACAGAAAAATACAGTATGTCCCAGGCCTGACTCCCCAAAAGCATGCCAGTGGCAACAGTGGCAAGGAAAAACTTCCTAGGCTGGCGGGAAGAAACCTTGACCTGGCTTAATGGGGGAGCCCATCCTCTGCTGGCCGGCACTGGGAGCTGAATTAAAGAATTTAAATGTCCATGATGTGCGAGGCCCTCCGGTAGAGGAGTTAAAAAAAAAAAATTATTATGTCCGGAGGAGAGGGGTAAGGGCCCTGATGGCTGGAGTCCAGCCTAATGGTCCACTGGTAGCGGTGGTGGAAGTGATGCAGTCCTGCAGGGTGCCTCACGTGATTGCTCGAAAGAGAGAGATAGCACATTGTTAATGCTTATCTGTGAAAGCAGGATGATCTTAAATTAAGTAATTTGAACATTTTTAAAGTGGAACTTTATGAGTGGTCACAGCTACATTAATCTATGGCAGCATACAAAGAGGGTGAGTGCCGGAAAACAACACATGGCTATGAAGGTGGTCCGAACCCTTCCCGCCCCACCAAAGGCAGAACCCAGCCAACTAAGGGGGAACTACGAATAATGGAGAGACAACAGGAATAGTTCTTATAACCAAAAAATTTCTAATAGCCACAGTCCCTTAGCTGTCACAGTCCCCCTATTGACTATATGCAAGTTGAATTAGATACGTCTTTAATCTTGCTTTAAATATAGAGACTGTGTCCGATTCCCACACAGATTTTGGGAGACTATTCCATAGTTGCGGAGCTCTATGTGCAAATGCTCTTCCTCCAGATTTAGATTTGGTTATTCAACCAGGCCCCTTAGTTCCACTGAAGGGAAATGCCTCAGCTTACCAAGACATTTTGGAAAATTCTATGCTTCCAACTTCCAAAGTATCTTTTGTCTTTTGTCTCAAGTCATTGATTGGAATCACCCGAGTGTGCTCTCTTTAACTTTTCATTCTGGAAGTGTCAGAGGACTTGTCTCCACTACTGCTGTCCGGTCCTGGTTTGCGGATAGGCATTGGCCCACTGGCTGTGTAGCACAATCCATTTTAAAGACCTCTGTCAGGCGAAAATTCACTGATCTTCTCCAACATTTGCAAACATTTATTTGGTATTTGATTAACTTTGGATATAAAATGTTGATTAATTTATTCAGTATTTACCTTATGTCTTGCTCTGCTTGGGTTGGTGGTGGTTCCAAACTTACAGTGACGCAAAGACTTCTGCGTGGACCAGGTTTTCTTTAATTATTTACAGTTATGAGAGGCTGTGACTTGGGAAGGAAAAAGTAATTTCATAATTTGTTTATGAAGAGCTTCAAAGCTAGAGAAGAACCTGCAAAACCTAGCCGCCTATTGATTGTAGCTACACCTCTTCCACAACCTGATAAATTAATTTTGGAAAACCAATCTAGGGTGGTCATGCTCACTGTACACATTTCTCCATGTTTACTGTGCATGTATAATTCACGATTGTTGCACATGAATAATTCTCACACAGGAGTAGCTTTTGATAGCAGTGATCTAGATCAGTGGTTCTCAACCTTTTTCAGGGAAGGTATATGAAATTATTCTGAAGCATATCACATCATATAAAACTGTAGTTTTTTTTTCTTTCTGTCAGAGAGTATTGATTTTTATTTCACCGATGGTACACAGGCAACCAGTGCACAAAAGGCACTGCATTCCCAATGGCAAATCATTACTGACAAAAATCATTTTAAAGAACCAAAATAAACTGATCGGTTTAATTGCAACACACAATATGAATGTCAGAGGTTCTCAGACTGGGTTCCGTGGACCCCTGGGGGTCCTTAGAGACTGCCGAAGGGGTCCGCAAACTAAGTACATTTTATACACTTTTTTCAGTCAGTTTCTCAGTTGGGGGTTCGTGACTAATGTTGCACGTGAAAAAGGGAACCCCTGATCTAGGTGACTGTGGTTTAAACTGGATTTAAACCTCAAGTGTAAACTTCTTGTTGTGCGTTTTTGCTGAAATGTAACACATGAGAATTATAAACACTTATTTAAGCTAATATACCATCGTATTCAATTAACATTATTAATCAAACTATTCACTCAAATAAAAATCTCTTCAATTAATCAGATCAGTGATCCTCTGTTGCATTTTTACATATTCAGGCCCAGACACAATCTCAATAGGAAAACAAGAAATTAAGGGAAAACAGGTCTTAATGAACAACAAACCTTAAAAATATATCAGTTGGATGTCGTGGATTCTATCAAGCTTGCAAAGAGTGATGGATTGAGCTTTTTGGATAAGTGACAAATAAAATATAACTGAAGATGTATACAAGCATGAAATGTATAAACGTTCACAAACGTCCCCATTAGGTTATAATCAAGGTATTACCTTTTCAAGCCCGGGCAATGGAATATAGAGAGTGACACCTTTGGTCAGTAGGTAGCAGTGAATCAGTGGTATATTTTAGTCGGTCCTTCCTGCTTTAATGTCATAAAGGTCCATTGTAATTTTTCACATGAAAAGGAGCTACTGTAGATCAAATTATTTCTACAGTGTGACTCAACTGTTTTTAGCCAGCAAACATGGCTCCAGGCGCCAATATATGAAAACCTCTAAACCCCCGTTCAAAACTCCTATGATTTAATGGCCCATATGGGCTGTATGTGTCCTCTGCAGTGCAGTTAATTAGCTATTGCACTGTGTTGATTAACAGTACCGCATGTATTACGTCTATGGAATATAGACTCACTTATCTTTTATTTTCATATTTATGGATGTGTTCTTTTTTGTCTTTTGTTTAAATTATTTCATTCTTCACTGAAAGATATAGCACCCTGCCTGGCCATATTTGTATTTTAATAAAAAACAGTCCAAGTACCTAACCAGCGTAACATTCTACTGTAATAATCATATGAGAAATTAGACTCTCATAAATATCTTGCTTAATGTTTGGAGAAATGTTTAAATAATCAGTGGCTTAAATCCACTTGATGATATTATTTGTGATATTTATGGTTTTGATATAAATGTAAAGATTTTTTTTAATGGAAGAGTTTTACATTAATTAATATGCATAGTGGTAAAAATGAAAGCGAGGCCGGGGCTAATTTTACTGGACAATTAATCATATTGCTCAGTAATTACACAGGGGAGTTTACAAATGATTTTTCCAAGTTACCCACACAGGAGTAAAGTTAGATCCACCCATCCCTGTGAAAATCATTGGCTTTACACCAACATCCACAACAAGAGCAACTGGAGAGAAGATCAGAGCAGTAGTCGCCTGCCAGGAGACGGGAATGGCTGAACTACAATGAGTAAAGACTAATTGCTCCTGCACCCTGTTGTACCTAGCGAAACAAATCTGCGGGCCTGCGCAAGTCTGCGACCGTGCCCAGCTGCCTGGTGAAAAATACAGTCTCAGAGCCTTTCCGGACACTGAAACCCGTTGAATAGCCACTGGTTCTGTCTGCCGTTTCTTAAGAAGCTATCTGGCATATATATGTATAAAATTTAATTTCCAACAGAACATTTTAACTGGACCAGAAGTGTCACAACACATAATACTCTCACAAGCATGAAATCTTTATGTCGGCCTGGAAATATATTTACAGTTCATTTTTAAAGGCAGGTGTTATAGTTCCAGGAATGATATTTAATTGGAAGTGAAATGTATCATTGTTTTGAGGTTTCAGAATTCAGCTTACATTGACACATGCAAAAGTCCAAAAGGTTTCTGTTTCAAATCCCATCCCAGTTGTTGTACCTTGAGCAAGGTGCTTAACCTGAATTACTTCAGTAAATATCCAGTAGTGTAAGTGGGTTAATGTAGCAATATATAAGTTGCTTTGGAAGTGTCTGCTAAGCAACTAAATTTTAGAAACAAATATTTTCTGCTTGAATCCATGGTTCTAGACTGATTGTGTAGTTTCTGAGATCTGCGGCAATTAGTAAACTCATAAGTAACTTCGATATGTTTTAAGTTTCAGTGGACATTTGCCTTGAAGTGAAAGAAAATGTGACTTCTCGCCCTTCCTCCCTTTCCCTTTTCTTGAGAAAGTGTCTGATTTATTGTCCTGTGGTATAGCGCTAACACTGTAAAATAGCACACGATACATCATAAGTTTTGACCAGTCCTCTTTTACACTGTAATTAACATTCTGGCTCTCAGGCGAGATGGACAAGGGCAGAATGTCTTCACTGATGGGAGAATGCTCTTTGTGGTTTAGGCCTTTCTTGATGGGCAGACATTGTGGCACATACTTCTTAATTAGGCTCCAAAAAGACTGCCCACCAGGTCTGGCTGTACCCCCTGAAATGAGGCATTGTTTAAGAGATAGATCTAATTTTTTATGAACTCCACAAGTGGCTGTTTCTTTTGGGACCATAGAGCTTAATAGGGCTTTTTTGTGTTAAATCAGTTAGAGAAACAAACCACCATTTTGGTTTGATGTCAACAATGTTTGAGAGACCAAGAGGACATTCCTCGGAAACTGAACCCTTTCATCACTAAGAAGTTAAGTTACCCATGTGTCATCACTCAAAAAAAGTACTGCAGATGGACATTAATTATAGATCCAATGTGTTTTGTTGCATTTCCATAAGGAGGTAATTGCAGTTAGAGAATCACTTAAATAGAGGAACAACAAAACAAAAGGTCATTGCTTAAAGCGGAACAGTGTCGGCAAAAGACTGAGCTCTGATGTCAGCAGCCACCCCATTCTCACATTCTCTTTGGGTCAGCCCAGGGCTGCCTTATCTCATATGTGAACACACTAGAACTTTACAATGTATGTGTGAAGACAGTGCTGGCCCTGGGCCAGCTTAATTTCACCAACACATGACGTAGGTCAAACCACTACCAGAACAGAGCTTGTTGCTATGTGGAGTAGGAATGCAACATAATGTTAGCTAGCCTGCAAGATTAGCCCACCCATCAAGATATAACAACTGGGACAAATACACAAAAATCATAATTTTCACTAGAGCTACGAGGCAAGTTGTTGCTCACAGCTTTTCACAACTTCACGGAGATGCTGTCCTGAAATTTAATGTAAACCGGCAGGAGCACAATGCACATTGGTAAACATACAAGCATGTCATGCCTAATTTAACTCTGTAATGTAAACACTTTCTATGTCAGTGTTTACCTTCCCCACGAGCATCAAGCTCTTTTTGTCTCCTTCTCAACCACAAATGTGAAGGCACTTCACTCAGATCTCCAGTGTGAACGCATTATTCCAGTGGCCCAGGGCCGGCCCATTAAGCGTGAACAGGGTGTATGTCTGAATAAACATTTACATTAAAATACATGACGCTTCAAAGTGTGAAGAAGTTCAATGTCAGCGATTTATACAAGAAAAAGCCGGTGGAATATTGTGTATGGTGGAAAGATGGTTAATTGACCGTTAATTGAGTCTCACCTTGCCTGCCAGTGTATTTCTACATATGTTTATGTAAAACAACATCTAGTTGACCCTCAGTTTACTTTGTTCAAATTACCTGTGCAGGACTGGGATAAACAGAAGAGCGGGAACAGTGTGGGAGCAGGGCGGAAGGCAAGGGCTGCTGAGGGAGCAACAGAGTCCCAGGCCTAGAAACCCCATTGTCCAACAGTGCTGTTAAATTCAAATCTGATTGCTGTTTCTGACCATGACTGCATTTGAAGGACAGAAAACTGCCTCTGATCCCCTTTCACAGGCCTCTGCAAAGGACATTAAATGGTGCCCCGAAACAGTTTAAATGCTCTGCATTTGCATTCACATCATTAATATTCATGTTAGCATTATTCATGTCATTAATATTCATGTTAGTATTATTCACGTCATTAGCGAGACAAGCGCAGCACATTAGGACTCAGTGATGTCCTGTTGAGTTCCTCTTTAAACGAGATCATAGTGAAAAATCATAACACTCCATCATCCTGGCACCCTGTAGATATTATCTACAGAACTGATGCTGTCTCACATTGTTCACTCTAATGAGAGCAGGTAAACAATTTCCCAAGCACAGTGTATAATGACTCTTATATTCAGGTGACTGTTATTCATGATTATTTTTTTCCATCAGCAACCACTTAGGCCACGTATAGCTCTGAGGCCTTATGATTTAACTAAGATTAAATGCCCAGTAGCCATATTTTATTACAGAATAAATACATGGAAGAGATGATAATAGTATATAATTTTGCCAAAAAAATAACACCATATTTTTTGTTTAATAATGCAAATTATTATAGTAACCAATGTCTGACACCCTAAAATTAATAATATCCTCAGTCATATCATTCAAAGCAATAAAAGAAGACATGTATTGCTGTAGTAATTTTTTTCTAGTTGATTGGCACAAGCATACCGATAAACGTATCATGTTTGTTTGCAATGTTAACTTTCTTGTTTTCAATCACAAAGCAATCTACAAATCTGGATCTCTGTACAGCTGTTTGTTAAAATTATTACAGTTCCATTGGTCTTTTAGAATGGCTTTTTTTATTCAATGCTGTTTCATGAATTAATATTGTTAGCATAATTTTCTGTCTGGCAAATAGCAGAGAAATGGAATTCCCTTTGCAAAGGAAGCTCCTGGCTGTGGTGTATGCTGTTTAGCTGTGCAGACCATGCCTCATGGCACTGTTTACTGAGTTTTAAACCCAGAGGGCCAAGTAGCACTGTGGATCGAACATTTACAAGGGTCCGAATTTGCCATTAAAAGATGAACTGGTTGGAAACAAACAATAATGGGGACTCACTGTCGCTGGCACCTGGAGAGCAGCAAAGCTCCGTGCGGCTCTGGAGGATGACCTTGTGCTGTGTCCGATATTGCACTGGTTGGCTGGAGGCGTCAGACTAGTCTGGAAGGAGCTCCCGCCCTACTCTAAGACACACAGTGGGAAGTTTTATTGCAGCGTGATAGGGTTCTGTAGAATGTGGTAGGACCTGGGGCAGGACTGAGCCTGTAGCAGCCAATAGTTTCCCGCAGACTAGAGCAGAACTTTCTGTTAAGGGTACACGGACACTGGGGTGGAACTATGCTCTGTGTGAGAGTTTCTACTGGCCGCACTGCAGACGGGAGAGCCACTGCAGGCAGTGCGACTCCTGCAAGGTGAAGAAGGAACCACCAGAGCAGTTGCACATAGACCTCTATCAGTGATGGGTGGGTGAAATCGTCTGATATTCTGCTTTATATGTTTGTGTTAATGCTGGATTTCAAATTTAGGCTAAATTGAACGTACAAGGTATCACATCTTCAATCACCAATGTTTGTAATTCTACGTGGTCCCAACCAAATAAACACTTGAAAAACAAAAACACTAAGCCCTCCAAAAGGGTATTTATGCATAGGACAAAGGGTAAGCGGTGCATTTGCCCACTATTTGTCTGCAGTGCACTGAAGAACTAGCAGGAACACAGCAAGATTTCCAATCATAAATCATGCAGCCATCCAATTAAATTAGCTGTAGCTAATGTTATTGTCTAAATGGGGATTAACACCTAGTAGTGGCAGCGCATATATTTTAATAATTGTAATAAAAACAGTTTTTTTTGTTTCCTAATTTGAAAAAAATTATTTATATTGCCCCATTGTTCTTGGATGCCTAAAAATATAGAACATCCATCTATACTGGTTGGGGTGGGTGGGCTTTGGTCCAGAGTCCTTTTATAGTTTCCTCCAATAAGCTAGTCAGCCAAAAGGGATTTGCACCCATAGACAAAGGCATAAACTTCACTAACAACAGGATGCTAAAGCAAGTGGGCTCCACTATTGATGGGATGTGCCATATGGGGTATGAGAAGAGGAAGGGTTTTCTGGTTTCTTGCCAATCAAGCTGCATTCTGTTTGCCCAGTGCATCCCACATCGTCACTTCTTGTCAAATTAATCCTTGTTCTACCAAAAACGTTTTGTTGCGAGTGACCCTCCAAATTTGGGTCCTACAATAATACGTTTCATTTCACTGTCACAGCCTTTTCATTAGTGATTAAAACAACGTGATTCTTCATTCAGATATAAGGCTCACGTATAAAAAAATATTTTATTAATATCAATTAGCATATTTCTTTAACAATTTCATTAAATTAAATTTTCAGTGGGTAGTGGGTACAGGTGTGCATGTTTTAGATAAGTGGTCCAGATCCACAATCAATGTTTATGTTATTAGAATGTTTAGCCACTCTCTCAAATGCAAAGACAAGCAGACAAGTCAGCTCTCCCGTCCACCCCCACGGTACCATTGTTCCAGAGTAATCACTGTTGCTATGGCAGCAACCTCGTTGCTCTTCTTAAGGTCACCAATTCTCAAAACTCTCTCCTCTGAGAGCAGGCATAACTAATGTTTTTCAGTTGGTGTCTCGATGTAAACAGTCTCTGGTGACGGCCATCTGCACAAATACTCAATTAGAGTGAAATAAAATGATTTGTTAGAATAGCCAAGGCTCAACCTGTGTGATATCGGTGTTACCATGACAATGCCATGACAATGGCAACTGAGAGTGATGTCCAGAATTAGTTATTGATCAGTGGGGAGGCTTAGCTGTCCGAGGAGTAACTGGGAATACTCCACCGCTGCGATTTACTGGGGGAGCCACAGAGACTGGAGCTTTCTCAAAGCCCACAGAAACCAATTTGCACACCACAACCAAGCAATCGTGGCTACAGTCGATAATGGCAATCTAATCCTCCCCCCTCGGCCATCAATGTGACTACTCCTCTCCTATTACAGCGCCTTGAATGTTTCAGACAGAGAGCAAAACAATTCCAGGAGTGCTGGGAGATTTGTCACAGAGAATGTCTAAATAAAGTCTAAATGTAGGGGTACGATCTGGGCTGGGCTACCTGGGATTGGAAATCACATACAATTGTATCTTAACATAGGCATCTGTTATAAATTTGCCAAAAGGCACCTTTAAAGAATTGAGAATTAATTGAAAAATGATGCATACCTGACATAAAAAATAAACCAACGCATTTTTTGTCGAATATTTTAACAGTTTTTTTTAACAATCTCTGTATTTAACTGGGCTATGAGAGGTACACAAACTTCTGACTTCCAATGTTGTAGAACAGCTGGCAGGTTATGTCTTTGTAGAACAATTACTAACATATTAACATTATTAAATATCTAACATTTCAGGTGTTTTCAGGCGTCATACACTGGATATTTTGAATGCATAACATAGATTCTATGGAGATTTTGAAATTGATGATGCAGAACAATGGAGTTCGAATGGAACGCTTCCTCCCTACTGGTGCCCTCGGGTCCTATACAGAACAGCGAGAGGGCTGGGACAAAAGTACCCTTAAAATAAGCCACTTATAGGGATATACTAAACTACAGTAGCTACCATAAAACCGACAGCAGATTCTAAAACTGCACAGTTACTTACGTAATATCCACTGGATTTCCTGAGACTAGTTCAAAATATATTTTTTGATTTGACCACCCTACTATAAGCTTCATCAGTGTAACAGTGATAAGAAAACCTATGGGCATAGACTACTTTGTATAAAGAGAAGAGAAGGCGGCCCAATACCGAGTCCTGGGGGGCTCCAGAGTGCAGGGAAAATACAGCATCTCTCCAGGAAACCTGATAAGAGCGACCAGAAAGATAGGAAGCAAACCAGGTAAGAGCAGTGTCTACGATTCCCATCTCAGACAGTATGGAGATGAGTGTTGATGGCAGCGGGGAGGTCGAGGAGGAGTAGAATCAATATAATTCTGAGAGAGGAAGTAATAGAAGTGAGACTGGTCAGCAGCAGCACATTTAGGAATGGAAGGAATGCAGGGAGACTGGTCGGTTATTTAGTACAGTGGGGTCCAGTGAAGGTTTATTGAGTAGGGGTGTGACTCTTGAAGCAGTAGGGGAGCAGCCAGTGGACCAGTAGGAGTAAAGTGAAGCTGTGAGGTGTGGGATGATGTCAGGTGCAACTATCTGGAGCAGTGGAGATGGGAGTGGGTCAAGTAGGCAGGTGGTGGGTTGGTGTTTCCGCAGGAGCTGTAGGACCTCTGGGTCTGACAGCAGGGAGAATTCAGAGAAACTTGCATGGTCAGGGATGGTGGTGGGTCGAAAAGTATGTGGAGAGCATGTGGTCGGATGAGTAAAGGTAGAGTGGATGCCATCCACTCTCTGTTGAAAGTGATCAGTGAAGTAATCTGCAGAGAGACATGAGGGTTCTGGCTGGACGAGAGGAATAATGAGGGAGGAAGGTAGAAAAAAGTGTAAGTATAGATGCTCAAAAGGCGGAGGTGAAGAACACAGCTCTAGTATCTGTAATGGTGGATGAGATGACAGATATCAGCAATGTGGTTCAAATTACATATGGTCTGCATTACATTATAAGAGTGGGGTGAAAGAGCATTTTTCCTGATTTGATGATATTATGGAAATCAAACAGGCAGAGAACGTTGCAGCATAGGTCCTTGTTTTTTGGCTACTATTTTGGCTGTTGATTTTTTTCCCCATCTCAGTAGCCTAGCCCTTTTCTCACAATCACCTAAAGGAAAAAAGCTTCTATATGACGTATGCCATGAGAGACTTCCACGAGTGGCCCCAATGCATTGATACGTTACATCTCGTTTGGTGTGCACAGTGGTGGAAAATATTGAAAAATTGAAAGAACTATTCCATCTTTGCATAGATGCACTGTTTGGGATTCTGCAGAACAAAGGATTTAACGTACAGTTCTGCCAGTCCAAGATCAATTAACTCTGCAGCACCATTGAGAGGGAGAGAGAGAGGGAACTTTGATTGTATTTACAAACTGAGGTTCCAAGAGACTCAGGCATGCAGAGACATCCACTTGTGGTTCAGACAGCTGCACAGTAGAATTATTGACATAATTCATAAGCCCTGCTTTGATCCGCCACACCGCCATACTGACCTCACAGTAACATACAGCATGTCAGGAGCCAATTCGAAAAGCCCAGTCTTTTGCACTTTTCGCTGAAGAAAGGACTGAATAAGAGGATGCAACTGTATGGACTTACCTGTTTGGTTTTGATTTGTGTCCACTTCCTCTGTTGAAAGAATAGTCTCCACCCTCCACCCAGAAATCAAGACCTACTCTGGGAATACGACAGGGCAGGCCTGTAGTGGCCGTATTGACACTCTGATTGGACAAATATAGTTTCATGATGTAAGACCAATCATTAAAAAGGTCCAATCAGCCACTAATCTCATTTTTATTGTAAGAGAAAAGCTCATTTACAAGTAGTTGTATTACTCTTCATCAAATGTTGGGGAGTTTTGCCGTTGATTGAATATGGAGAGAGATTGCCTGGCTACAGTCAGAAACACACCAGCCCAACGTCTCCTCCTTTATCATGCATGGTTTGGATGTGCTGAATAATAAGACATTAAGTTTGGTGCAAGAAGTGATGTTCCCCACATGGAAGTTCGCTTCATGGATGAAGAGGCTGTACAGGTCTTTTATGAGGAATAGTGAAAGAGTTGAATTTATGCAGGTAAGGGTTCCTCATCGTAAGGTATTCTTCCACTAAAATATTGAATTGCATACAGCTGGAATATTTTACATTGTTTACAGTATATATGTACAATCATTTTTATTGTATTGTCCTCTGAAAGAATAATGGAACTTGAGGCATATGCAATATGACTTGCACTCACAATACGACTCACAAATTTTCCAAAAGGAAAGAGACTGGGGGAGGAATATCTCCGCACATCTTCACAGACCCGCAGAAAACCTACTAGGCCAAAGGGGAGTGGTGTATCTTCCACAATCCCATGGTTTGGGCCATAGAAACATCACCTTACGCAGAGTAGCAGCCACAGACTGGTTTCCAGGTAGCATGAGGTCACCTGTTGTCAAGCAAACTGGAGCCCCTTAGTCTCTCATTGGTGGTGGCAGCTGATGACCCTCTGGGCCGTCAGGCAGAGATCCCTAAGAACTCCTGACCCCTGCAAGTGGTCCACTGCAGCTGGCCTGGGAAATAAAATGTACTTTTCAGCCCTATACAAATACAATATATCTAAAAATGCAGACTCTTTCAGTTTGCCTTGGAGCATGTCCACGGTTACATTGGATTACATAAAGATTCTCTTTACATGACAGTGAGGACATTTCTTAGGGGTTGAGAAGGACACCCTTCAGAAAGAGAATCCAGGGCCAGGCTAGAGAATGGAAAAGCTAGTATGTTTTTCTGGACTGGGTGGGTTTGTTTTGGGCCAGTGAGACCTGGACACCATTGCTGCTGCAGAGTCACATGACCACCCTTGTGTTCCGGCAGCAATAACTCACCACTGGCACGTTGGGATTGATGCTGGGCCAGGCACCTCAGGGCTGCATCAGGGATCCCCAGCCAAAGGTTTACATCCCCAAATTGATAGCATACCCATGGATGTTTGGGTAATGAATTGCTGTAATTAATTCACTGATTGATTCTCCAACAAAGGCCAGTCTGACTGTTTTTTAACTTTGGAGTAGTGGAGGTGGGAAAAACCCAATAGAGTTATAAAAGTGGGAATGTATTGTATTCCGCATGTATTAAAGTATCAGTATTGTGTTGTGTTCGTTCTTTATCTGTGTCTGGTTGTTGCAGTCAGTAATGAAAATACTGAAAGGATAAGAGAAGAGCCATGGGGAATTCTGTCTACACAACTTCTCACAGTCTCACAGCTCTAGTGTCATAAGAACAACGGCATTGGAAAAATTTTCTCCTGCCGGTAAGGTATTTACTGAATATATTTTCTGACTGGGTAAATAAACTACAAAAACATGGGCAAGTTCTATGTTCTATTTTATTGACATTTAGTTGTGTACAATATCACGTATGGAGGAATCTCCTGGGATATCTGCACATTTGGACGAGAGAGGAATTTTCTTTAAATGTATGAAAAATAAGGATTCCCAAATTTGATGTTACCACCTCAGGGTTTTTTACCCCAGTGCAAACACCTGGTGTGGGTTATGTGATGGTTTATTGAGGAAGGGAGGAAAAGCCTGCCTGTTTATCATTATCTCTTGGTTCTCCCCAGAAGAATTCACTTTCTGTCCATTGGGTGTAATTAAAAGTAAATACGGTTTAACCCCAGATACATATTAGTGCAAGCATGCTTATTGATTTCTATTAGATTTAACATTTAAATCTAATGGGATTGTCGAATAACTAACTTTTATGTCATTTGTTTCAGGAATATCACTGGTACTCTTGTAGGATTGTAGGACTAGGGAATCAAAAACAAAGCCTATATTTATGGTTTAAGCTCACTTGAATCACCAACACACAAACCATTTGGGATTGCATCTTGAAGGTTTTCAACAAAAAAAAAAGCATTCTTGAGCTTTTAAATCAGTGTAATTTTAAAAAAAGTGTCTGTCAATTAAATAATCTATGTTTCTTTTTGATAAAATGCTAATTATTGTGCTGTGAAAACAAATGTATTAACGATACAGTCCCACCCCCAGCCAAACTGTTAAAAACACATTTCAGTTCATCACTTGTTACTGAAAACTCTAAGCTTGCCGCATTGCTGAATAGATGAGACATTAATTAAACATACTAAGCTGCTGTGAAAGCAGCACAAAAGACTTTATACTGCATATGAAAAAATGAAAAATGACTTCTCCGCGATTTGACTTAATCAGTGACATTATGCATTATTTTGTTTGACATTGCCTGGAAAATTGTCCTTTGGGAAGGCCCGTCCTTTGACCATCAGTGTCGATGTTCTTCTCCCATCAGTATTAACAGGATTATACTAATGAGGTCTATTGAGTGCAGGCTCTCGGCCGTGCTGATATCAGACATTTCCCGGGTTTTTTTTCCATAGCAGGAGTGAATGGGGGCTGATTGCAGAGCCCACACAACCAAGTGTAAAACCTGATTAACCTTTCTGCGACCCCAGCACCATGTGACCCTCCACAGCTTCCCTTCCTTTCCACCAGATAGCCCAAGAAGGAGATGTTCAACCCCAACCTCCAGCACAATGATAAATGGACAAAGGAAAAAAATCCAATGGCTCAGTAATTACCAAACACGTTGGACACTGGTGACATTTTTCAGCTCTGTCACAGAACATCACAGTGTGGCCGGCTTCACCCCAAATCCTCTGGCTTTCCTCCATTCCCTAACTTTGTTTTCCTGATGCTGATTAGATCTCCCACCCCATTACAGATTCATTTTACTAATTTTTCATGTCCACGTCATGCCCCATCTGTAAAAGCCTGATAATTGTGGGGCCCAGCCCTGGTGATTAACATCAGCAGAATTAATTACGCTTGCCATTAAGGCTCCAGGTTGCACACGCCGATCGAGAGGAATTAACTTTCTCCCTGGCCTCTAAATCATCTCACCTTCAACAAGAGTGCTGGTGCCCTGATAGCCAGTGCAGAGCCCTCGACGTTCCCACCAAAACTATGCAAGCAGGACACCCCTCACACCCAGCACTTTGTGAGAAGAGCTAGGAGTTTTTAACTGATCCGTCACACTGCTCCATGGACAAGGGTCGGAGAGGATGAACTAGCACTGGATTTGAGGTACTAAACTCCTATTGCCAAGGTCTTGGTGGGCCTTGGGTGAACTAACAGAGCTGCTGGAGAATTTGTGTTAAAAGATGTGCGTTGGTATTTCAGTCACCATAAGCCATGAAGGACACACAAGTCAGCATGCTAGGGTCTGTTTAGTGTCGGTTGGTGCATTCGGGGTGACCTGTGTCACACCGACAAGCTTGTCAACGTTTGGCTCTGGGGAATAGGGCAAAAAGCCTTTCGCCACCATTTAATACCGTATACTTGAAAGAGCGGGTAACCACTGAGTCTGAACACTCAGAAAATACATTTTAATACCCACACCATTTAATTAAAGAGTTTTCCCTAATTAAAATTTTTTTATTCAGTTTTAGCCTTATTCCCAAACCTTTTACTCATCACATTGTTTTCATGCCTTGCCTCTCTTTTGCCAACTATACTTCTTACTTAGAAGTGAACTGGCCCAAATGTATCAGTTTTGAGTTTTATTTTATCAGCATTATATATTTTTTACAAATACATTGGGGTGACCCAGAAGCCTCATTAAGGGCGTTTTAGTCACGCGGAAACATCTCGCTGTAGCCGGATTTCCTGGGAGGTTACATGGATGCCAGAAGTGTGTGAGGAAAGCCTATGTCATCTCAAGGGAATAGATAGAAAACGAGCAGAAGGGTGCACTTAAACTACAGGGGGGAGGGCCGTGAAACATTCCTGCAGCCTTGCATGGGGAAACTCTGCTGTACTGCGGTGCAGGAGTTCGAGTGTGAACTGCATCTGCATGAAAAAGGCCTTTCTCAGTGGATATCATATTGGGTTTATATATGGCTCCGTTTCAGTGGCAGCGTGCTGATGCTAGTCATTGTAGAGAAGATTTTCCCTCTGGTGGCCTACAGGCCATGTCAAACATATTCACAGGAGACCATTTTCAGTCCAACAACATCTGTAGCTGCCCCTAAATCTTTCATTACAGCCTGGGCCTGGTCCCACTTCTCTTCTTATTCCAGGAAGTTTGGGGGAAAGGTCGGGGGCCACTTGCAAGACTGTCAAAAAGGTGGGTATGACTTGGATGGAGGCTGCGCAAAGACAAAAGGGCGAACCAAGGCATCATTGCTAACACGCCGACTGTGCACTGAAGAGATAAACGCCAGAGCACCGGGGATGTACTGTTAAAATTGATGAGCAAACCCCACAACAGAGGACAGAAAGGTCCTTTGCCATAAAAATTACCTGCACAGCCCTCAGTTCTGGTATAGTACCATGTGTCATCTTCAGAAAAAAACCTTGTTTGAATGTAGGTCTTCACTTGCAGTAAAAAAATAAATGTTATTGTGAGTCAGGGAAATGCTGAAAGGCTTAAATTGTGAGCATATGTGACTTGAATGTATTTTTTGTTAACGATGATAAAGGTGTGCAATATGAGCTAACATCCGGCCGTCTTGAGTGAAGAGATAGAAAACGAGTGTGCACTTTAACTACAGGGGGACGGTTCGTGTAAAAATCCTGAAGCCTCTCTTAGTTAGGTTAAACTCTGCTGCACTGTGACGCTAAATTACCCTAAATATTTTTTTTCCAACCGTATAAAGCTTTTTAAAAATCTGTTCGGATTAAACATGAGATGCCACTTTAAGGGTTTGCCATATTCACTGTTATTCATTATGAAATAAAGATTTGCAAAAAAGTTTACAAAATTGACAAATATTGGAAATTGTAAAGTACAATATAAGGCAATCTTAACATTTAGAATATGCTATACTGTATATTTTACAAGTGTGGCCAACTTTGTTTTTTTTTTAGGAAAGGGTGGACTGGAGTTTGAATACAATAAAACAAAAAACAAAAACAGCTGGCCAGTTCTACTTGCACGCTAAAACAGGAGCCCTATCCAATTCAGTGTGGCCAGTTTAGTGTGGTTCACTGAGCCAAAGCTCATGGTTCACATGCAATCAACAGTTTTCATATTCATAATCAAAAAATTTAATCAACAAGATCAATTTGTATTTTGGTTGTGTGAATGTATAAACATACAAATACATTATTTTCAGTGTATATGGCAACCACTCACCAAACCAAGTAGAAAAGCAAAACAAGAAGCAAAAATAGAAGAAAAGGGGTATGATTCCCTGTCCAAATCCATGTGCAAATGCTCCCATGAATTGGGTAACTGGGTGATTATCACCAGCACCTGGTGCAAATAGTAAATTGGAGCCAGGTGCAAGATTATATTGTGGTTTGGCCAATCTCCTTGAAGAGGTGACAGGAGAACCTTACCAGGGGTGAAAGGGTTGAGGGAAACAGTTTGTACGGCAACTTGTTTTGTTTATTAAAATTTAAAATGATGTTTAAAAGCTAGATCCAGTGTCTGTGTCAGCGTTTGAAAGAGCAAACAACTATTCTGTAATGTTGCTACAACTTGAATAACTACAAAGGTACATTTTAGTAATGTTTCACTAGACTAAAAAATTAAGCTTTCACAGTTAACTCTTTGTGAATGTTGAATACAGTGATGGTGTGTAACCTCTTGGATATGAGGTGAAAAGATAGCATTTGGCTGTATTGGATAATTCATCTCCATTCTCAAACAGGTACATGTTATGAAAATTGACTGAAATGCAACAGAATAATAACATGAAATTCTTTAAGAAACAGGCACCGAGATTTTGGTTTTATTACTGTATGTTCTTCATTAACTGGCTCGTCAGTTAAAAAGCGTTTCCAATTAGAGCAGAAGCAGGAAGATGGAATATCTCGAAGATTTCAGTCTCAGGGAATTTAGAGATTTTTTCTGCATGTGTGTGAAATTGTGTTGAAATTTCTGTTACTTCATGGCTGTCTGAAGATATTAGGAAAATACACTGATGTGCACAAATACGATTTGGCAGAAAACACCTTCCACATGTCAAAGCCCAGTAAACTGCGCACCAGTTGCCATACCTAATGGGCGTGAAATGACGAGGTAGAGCTTTTTCCGAGACTGGGGTATACAGCGGCCACTGATTCAAGGCAAAGGCAGTACATTGTCCTATGCCACAAATAATTATTAGTGGTTGCCTTTACTTAGTATACATTAACTATTTTGTAATAATTTTTTTAAATAAATGTTTTTTTCTTTTGCTTAGTCAACATAATTGTTTTATAATGTTTTCCTATTGCGTATTCTACATTAACTATAATATGATAATGTTTTTCTATTGTTGTTAGCATGAATTTGTAACTGTTGTATTCTATAGCTGGTCTTAAAAAACGAGGCAACAATGCACAGTATATTTTTGTCCATCAATTGAGAGCACTACCCTATGGGCTGATGTTGTTGTAAAACATTATGGTGTGTTTTCTTGCTGTCATGTCTGTGTTCATCTTCCCCTTCATGCTGGGGAGAAGCTTAAGGAAAACCCTGACTGCTCCGCTGCTTGCATGAAGATGGATGTGTGTTACTGTTTGTGTGATGACAGTGGGCTTCCATCAGGTCTATTCCCAGGCAGAAGTTGTGAAATGCTGCGTCAGCTCCATGCTCTGTCCACCTATCATGTTAAGGGGACAGCTCGTGGGTGTAGTGCTCCACCCCCTTCTACAAGAGTACACAGACCCTTCTCCATAGAGACATTAGAAACACCAGCCTCTCTCCCCACTAGATACCCTGCCCCCAACCCCTCTGAAGGTTTCAGGATCTCTCCAGAATGTCCGCCTAAATGGGGGCCAGTATTTGTATAAAAAAAGATTATTCAAAGGACTATGAAACAGGTGCAATTAGAGTGGATAAGATCACCAGATACAGATCACCAGAAGGGTAGGACTGAGCCTGTTGTACCTTTGCCTGTCAATTAGCAAGAGCAGAAAAATGCATCTGTCTGTTGTTGCTCACCACTAAGGTGCTGTAAATATGGGCTTTTATTGCCCTGTGCTATCTGTTTCCCCTTTCAGGGATCAATACTTCAATCCACTTGAACGTTTCCTAATGTAATCTCTTTTTGAGTTTTTTCTTTTCCTATGCCTGCTTCTTTGGATATGGTTTAGAAATTAATTAGTTTACCTCATGCAACCTGCATATCTAATATGGACATAATTCCTGGAAGAATTATTATGTGTGTCACAGGTAAGATGAAGAGAACCTCTGAAGCCTCATTGGGGTTCCTAGGGAACACTTTGAAGATACCTGCTCGTGTCTGCCTATATTTAGGAAGAAACGCTTCTTAAGTGCAGCCCTGGCCTGGAGTTCATTACAAGAGGATTGTCATCACGTGGTCAAATCATATGACCGCATCAATTGCTGGTGAAACTACACAATGCTCCCTTCTCGCAAATATAGTTTGTTGTAGAGAATAAAAAAATGTATGGTATCGATACTCTAGTTTCGATCTACACTACCCTACCAGACATTAAACTGTGTTCATTGCGGAATACATTAAATGTATACATTTGACAAATGCTGAAATATACTTTACTATATTTACTTATAATATATAAGTCTATGGTATTTTTCTTTAATGGGTGTTATTTAAATTTTTATACAAAAGGTCGTCTTTATTACTAAGTTTTTCTAAACAGGAATCGCTATAATAGGTTTAAAAGAACTGCCATATTTGTATGGGCGAGTGAGCAGTATTTGCCACGTGTTTTTTGATAAATGTAGGCACCATGAATGATAAAACCAATCCACCCGCGCAGGGATGCGAGCTGTGGTGCATGCATTTGCCAAGGGCCAGAACGTTCCTCGGACCAGCAGGGCGGAAATATAGCACCTTGAATTAATTATATTTTACTGAGCATAGACGTGAAGCGTGGAAGCAGTTCCCCTCGCGGCCGTACACCAATTGATCACCGTAAGCGACGAACCCCACCTGCAGGGGTGAACGCTACAGGCAGTGCAATAAACATTTTTTTTTAAAACTCGGGATAGGGCTCTGTAGCCTTTTCTGTTTGGCCAAGAAGTCGAGACTGGGCAGATGACGAGCCAGTTAATGAAGAACGTGCAATAATTAAACCGAATTCTCGGTGCCTGTTTCTTAAGGAATTTCATGTTATTATTATGTTGCATTTCAGTTGGTTATTAGGTTATTAGTGTGTTTCTATATGTAGCTAAACATAAATAGGATACACTTTAACAAAGCAAATAATGTATAATATATAATCATGTTAATGTGTGTGTGTTTTCTATCTACTACCTCGCGTATAGGTGTTAAAACAAATGATAGTGATGATTCTATTTTCATTTGGTGTGGTTTACAGCCAATATCCTCCATGCGACAGTCGAGGAAGCAGATGTTAGGAATTGTTCTCTTCTTGAATTCCTGAGAGGGCGATTCTGGCCAACGGTTTCGGCTTTGTACTCGTATGCAGACGGGTGGTTGATAGCGACCAAATTGCTTTTCCGATTTTCCGGCTCCCATTCTCCATTTCCTCACAGTTTCCATTTGCGTACGTCCGTCTGCTTAGAGCCAGTCTCGCCCGATTTTTATAGCGGGTTTCCCTTAGAGGCGGAACGACCAGGGCCCTTTCTCAGGATAAGGTCAACGTCCACCTTACGTCGTTGTGTCTGCGCCTCTTACAAATTATCTAGGATGGTTTCTACACCTCTCGGCTCATGAGTGAGACAGAAATATTGGTTTTGCTGCCAGTGTCTCGGGAGATTAAGAGTAAACATATTTTTAAAGGTTTTGTTTACTTATGTAATTTGTGTATGTCGACTAATTTTACACGTGTGATAAAACAATAAAATCAGAATTAATAATAAGATAAAAAGAATTATTAAGAATACAAATAAAATATACTGTTGTGAATTTTTTACATGTTGTAGTAACTTATTCACTTCTAAGTCTGCTTTTGACTGAAACTGAGGCATACGAAGACACTTTTATCGATAATAATGAAATCAGTCAGACCTGGGGTAACCGTCGGTTTTAAATACATATTCTACACTTCCACACTCCAATATTATGTTTTTGCCATTTTCTTGGCTAATTTTAGCAGCAACCATCAGATAGACAGGCTAAATACGCGTCAATATGGAGTTAAATTTCGAATCAATACCGTGGATAATACTTCCATCTAGTGGTTAACTTTCACTATAGCCTTGGATTGTCAAACTCCAGACATCGTGGAAAAACCTACATGCTAGAAATCTCCCCTTACACCTGAGAAGTACAAGTGTTTAATAAACTTTATTAAACAATTAACAATTCTAAATACGCGCTATGGCCTCTTGGAGACGAGAGTTTGAGAGCCCTGCTATAGACTTCAATGTATATGCTGCTTGGAATCGTTAACGATAACTTGCATTTCAACAGCAGCTTTCATTCAGGTATATCAAACTGCTTCACGCTCAATGAAGAGCTACCTGACCAAATGAATAACAGTCACCATATGGGCCTAGTACAAAACATCATTGCCCAAGGAGTCTATTTTAAATGTTGTTTTTCTCTTTCATTATGTTTTATTGGTGTAAAATACACCAATAAATCTTGTGAAGAGGGATAAACTTGAAAAACATTGATATTGTCTGGCTGTTTGTAGATGCATGAGACATTTTCAGTGGGATACACCAGGGTCATGTATTTTAATGTTACAATTTTGTTTCGGGTGCTGATGATGATAATGCTACAATGATGTAGCAATCTTTTGGATGAGATCTTTGACTGTCACGTTGACATTAATTTCACGATCAGTGTGGATTTGCTTGTCCCACACTATAGTTACCTTTTAATTTGTGCCTATAGTGTGAGTGTCATTTGTTGGCACCATTTTTTATGGCGATATATGCACACTTTTGCATTAACAAAGGCTTTTGTTCCTATTGGATTTTATATGCATTCATTTTGGGTGGCATGGTGGCGCGGTGGTTAGCGCTGCTGCCTCACAGCGCCAGGGGTTCTGGGTTTGAGTTCCGGGTTGGGGTGTCTGTGTGGAGTTTGCAAGTTCTCCCCATGTCTGTGTGGGTTCTGCCGGGCGCTCTGGTTTCCTCCCACCGTCCAAAGGCTTGCAGGTTTGGTTCATTGGCCATGCTAAATTGCCTTGTAGGTATGTGTGTTGCCTGGCATCCCATCTTGGGTGTATTCCTGCCTTGTGCCCTATGCCTATTGGGCCCCCTGGCCAGGATAAGTGGTTTCAAAGATGGATGGATGTATTCATTTTGTGTCAGTATGGAGCAACATGGATTTATCAGTTAAATGGTTTCTTCAATGATTGCATGTGCTGCATATTGGTTCAGTTCCATTATTAATTGTTCTGGACTGGAATGGATATGTATTTACTACTATTGAGTTTAGTTTTTTGTCTGGTCCATCAATATTGTTATAATTATGTTATCCTTATCAGTAGTAGTATAAATAATACTTTTGAGTTTGTTGAAGGGGATTGTTTCTAATGGACCTTGTTTCCTTGACATTGCATGAATTAAGTAGACCACCTAAATTGTATCTAAACACATTAAAATTATGTTCTCTGCTTCGTGTGAAATACAGCTGTCATGTCACATGAGCAATAACGCAT